>CM055121.1:281176949-281476949 GCA_029206835.1 Rana muscosa
GAGAAAACCGGCCGTGTGTGCGAGGCTTTAGTTTCATCGCTTAATAAGTGCTGGCGGCTGCAGCACAATAAAGAAAATGAGGGGGGTGGTCATTATTTGGCCGCAGTATTACGCAAAAACTAAATATGTCACTTTGGTCGCAGTACAGACCTGAAGATTAATGACATTTTTGCATGCAAAGTGCACATTTCGGCCCTCGTCCACACGGGTGCTGGGGCCCATACAGCGTGAATGGGCAGTTTGTTTATATGGCTGGAGCCGCGTACAGGCAGCCTATGGTACTCTATGAGGGCACAGCTGCTTTTTCCAATTTGACAGGCACCGGGGGTTGGGGAGGAGCTAGGAATGCCGGGTCATGCTGTATGGTCCACAGCGCTCACGTGACTAAGGCCTTTCTGATATGCAACCGCTTTAATAATTGACGTAAGAGCTATTTACAGATTACGTGTACTATATAGGGAAATAAATGCTTTAAAAAAAAGACAGTAACATAAATGGAAATGGTATATGTGGATGTAGTTCTAACAATTCCTCTTTTCTTTTTTCCAGGACAAAACGATGCCAAACTGACCTTGAAGAACTTCAACCTTCATGACAAACTGGGAGAAGGGGCTTCAGGAGAGGTGAGTGATCAGATAGATTACCCAAAGGGCTCTATTACAGCCTATATAGGCTCAATTCTACAAAGCCGACACACCAAGTTAAGGATCTTTGTTTTCCAAAGAAGTTACAGTTACTTTCAGGTCCTTAAATCGGCCATAGATGGTTCGAATCTTGACTGGTTCAGCAGGGACTGGCCGAGAATCGAACCGTGTATGGGCATGCTGAATGTACCCAAGTTGATTGATTGATCAACTTGGGTACAACCAGCCTGTTGGATTTTTACATGTGATTATTGCCAGCAGCTATTGTAGCCGCTAGCAATAATCACAATAGGGTTGATTTACTAAAACTGGAGAGTGCAAAACCTGGTGCAGCTGTGCATGGTAGCCAATCAGCTTCTAACTTTTGCTTGTTCAATTAAGCTTTTCACTGGAAGCTGATTGGTTTCCAGTGGCAGCATGTGCTCCATTGGTCGGGGGTGGCAAATAAACCTGAGACATCTACCGCCCCCCCCGGTTGCTCCAGCCTGCCACCCCACACACCAACACCCCCCCCCCAGCTCGAAGATCGATTGGCACTTACCCCTGTGGCTTCCTCCTCCCCCTCTGTGCCTCAGCAGTCGCTGTTTCTCCTGCCGGCCAATTGGGTCTTTGGACTCCTGGCTAATCGGGTCACAAGACCCGCTTCCTGATTGGCCGGGAGGAATAATAATTTGCTAATTTCCCACAACTGGGAGGGTTCAGGGCACAGTGCTCTGCGCCCCGAGCCCACTCTTTTTCTAAGCCAATTAGAGACTCAGGCTCTAATCATGTGCTTCCAAAAAAAAATAATAGAAATCCATGTGTCCGGCGCCCTGCTTGTAGATTAGGGGCCGGGCGCATGGACTGGGGGGGGGGAGGGGCGGTGCACTCCTAATGGAGGGGGCGCCACTGTTGGATTCTATGCAGAGATGCACCAGATTTTGCACTCTCCAGTTTTAGTAAATCAACCCCAATGGCTCCACGGGAGGGATTGCCCCATCAACACTGAATGTGTTGATGGGGGAATTGAGCAATTTTCTTTCCTGCAACCTGTGGTTGCAAGAAATAAAAACACTCCGTCTATGGCCAGCTTTAGACCCTTACCCTTGCGTTAAAGCTTTGCCTATTGTCTTCAGAGTGTAGCATGTTCTCCATAGCAAAAAATTCTGTCTGGGAGCGGTAGTATTATGGACATGTATTCTAACTCTCTATTTCCTTTAGGTCTACTTGGCATGCCATTCTGCCAGTCACCAACAGCTGGCATTGAAGAAGAAGATAAGAACATTTTTCAGAAGAAATGATGTTGAACTCCAGGTGCTACAGATGACTAGACATTGTCCCTATACCACCCACTTATACGGATCTTTCACGACAATGGTAAGTAAGCTGTTACACATGGCCACTTGTTTAGACAATTATATGTGTGTTATCATGAGATCCCCTTCATTTTACTGGACCAGTACAAAGGTGACATCATCTTTTGCACAGAACAATGGATGCCTATGGATTTCCAGTGGTGTACCTAAGTGGAGGGTGGTCCACACTAGGTACTGCCCTTTGAAGGGGGTCCTGGTGGGTTATGCTGAGTGGTGGCAGTGAAATGCTCTCTACATTCCAGCACCCGGCATGGAAAGAAGCCTCTGTCCGGTGTTCAATTGGAATTGGACGCTGGCTGATGGAGGTGGGTGCTGGCAGCTCTAGCTGCGGAGCATCCTACTGGGCATTCAAAAGCTCAATCATCAGGGCTTCTGTTATCTCCTTCTGATACTCAGAAGAGATCTCTGGGAGGGAAGTGCTGGTGCTACACAGTGCTCTGTAATTGTATGAGAGCCAGCAGTGTTACCATATTGATGGCGTGCTCTGGTGTGCACGGTCACTAAGTAAAAAGAGCTGTAATTGGTGGCTTTTTACAGGGTGCTCCACTAGACCATCATGCAAAATAAGGCACAATTTCCCCACTAGGGAGTTTTTTTTTTTTTTTGGGGGGGGTACAAGGGCTCCAACAGTGAGGTCATGGGAGGGCCAAGATTTCTGATGGCAGCCCTGGTTACAACCACCAATTTTGGAGAAGGAGGGATTAATGTTCCAGCCTGCCACTGACTGGGGGGGGGGGCGGGGGGTATTTTTAATGCCATTCACTGACCACCAATGCTTGGGGTTATATTTACCCCCCCCCATGTCATACCCGTGGATGTAAATTCTCCTTTAAAATGACAAACAGCGCATGTATACTTTAACTTTTTCCCGTTCTCTTACAGATTCATCAATACATTGCCATGGAATACACGAGCGGTGGGGATTTGAGAGGCCTCATTCGGACCAGTGCACCATTTCCACTGGAGACGTTAAGGTAAGATTGATAAAAGAGCTTATTCTGGGGGGTAGAGGGTGGTTGACCACTGAGGTGAGATCTTCCATCCGAGACCCGGTACCTTCATACACCTAGCTACACCTTTATACACCTAGATAAGTAAGTGGCTTAAACAGACTGTACCAACACTACAAACATGGTATATATGTACTGTAGAAACACACGGGAGGGCGAAAATGCTTAGTGCATTACCATCACCACCGTTTTTTAGGTCCAAAAGACAAAAACATACAAATCATGAGAAGGAACAAGCATATCAAACACAACTCCAGGCATAGGTGGTGTCACCTGACCCTGTATGTTGCGGTTGGAAGGCTGACGCATTGCGGGATACATGCCCCCTTCTTCAAGAAGACATGCCTGTTCTTGAAGAAGTCAGTATGTATCCCAAAACCTGTCAGCCTTGAAGAAAGGGGCATATATCCCGAAACCAGTCAGCCTTCCAACCACAACATATATGGTCAGGTGACACTGCCCATGCCTTCAGTTGTGTTTTTGATACGCCTATTCCTTCTCATGTTTTGTGAGTATGCTTTTGTCATTTGGATCTAAAATACATTGGTGATGGTACTGAAGTAGACATTTACTCTCTCTTGTGTGTGTTTTACAATTCTTTTGGAGATTTCCAAGTCTGAGGGCAGCATCGGACGAAGCATCATGGTTTGAGCACCATCGGATGTACAAGGGTTTGAGCGCTGGAGTGTTTGAACTTCTCATGGGATATTTGTATATTTGGTGTAACATTTTTGATATGCTGCAGGGTAAATATATTTAGTAAATTGTGAAATCCACCTAAATTAGTTACATCGGACGATGATGCTGGTTGCACCAGCTTAGTTACAAAAAATAAACCATTCAGCATCAGCCAATCAGGGAGCCCTATGGACACAGGCACTGCCGCCCCCTCCGTCCAAAATCAGATGGTATCATTCATGGATCCATCATTGGGGCTATCAGGGCAGTAGTGGTTTAAAGAGCCATAAACCTGACAATGTGGTCATCAGATGCTCAAATGGGTGCTGGAATTTAGAAAGCCACAACCCTATCTGGCCACATTAACCACTTCTCCACCGGGCCTATTCTGGCACTTCTCTCCTTCATGTAAAAATCATCATTTTTTTTCTAGAAAATTAATCAGAACCCCCAAACATTATATATGTTTTTTTAGCAGACACCCTAGGGAATAAAATGGCGGTCATTGCAACTTTTTATCTTGCACGGTATTTGCGCAATAATTTTTCAAACGCCTTTTTTTGGGAAAAAAAAAGGTTTCACGAATTAAAAAAATAACAAAACAGTAAAATTAGCCCAATTTTTTTGTATAATGTGAAAGATGCTGTTACGCCGAGTAAATAGATACCTAACATGTCACGCTTTAAAATTGCGCACACTCATGGAATGGCGCCAAACTTTCGGTACTTAAAAATATCCATAGGCGACGCTTTAATTTTTTTTACAGGTTACTATTTTTGAGTTACAGAGGAGGTCTAGTGCTAGAATTGTTGCTCGCACTCTACCCGCACGCGGCAATACCTCACTTGTGGGGTTTGAACGGCGTTTACATATGTGGGCGGGGCTTACATGCGTGTTTGCTTCTGAGCGTGAGCTACCGGGGACAGGGGCGTTTTACATATTTTTTTTTTCATTTTTTTATTTTATTTTACTGAATTTTTTTTATTTTGACACTTTTTTTTTTTTTTTTTTTTACATTTTTTTTTTTTTTTATCACTTTTATTCCTATTACAAGGAATTTTAACATCCCTTGTAATAGGAATCATTGTGACAGGTCCTCTTTATGGAGAGATCTGGGGGGGTCAATAAGACCCCACATCTCTCCTTCAGGCTGAAAAAGCATGAGATCGGTGAAAAAAAATTCACCTATCTCATGCTGACAGCCGCAATTGCGGCTTTGTTTACTTCCGGGTACCGGGCGTGATGTCACAACGTCGCTCCCGGGACTCCGACGGTCATAGAGATGACTGGTGACCATCTGGTCACCGGAAATCTCTATCGTCGTGAGCCGGCGCCGGCCGATTCGTTCTCCGGGCCCCCGATGGCATGGGAGAGCCCGGAGAAGCACCGGATGGCGGCGGGAGGTGGGGGGGTGTCCCCTCCCGCCGCTTATAAGAACGATCAAGCGATGGAACTGCCGCTATGATCATTCTTATGGTGCGCAGAATTGCCGGCATGACGGAATGATATATGAATGATGCCTGTAGCTGCAGGCATCATTCAGATATCCCCCCTCAAAGTCAAGGACGTAATATGACGTCCTTGGTGGAGAAGTGGTTAAATGGACATCTGTGCCCAGCTCAGCTATGGGCTCACCATTTCATGAGTGCTCGTAATTTGAAGGCTTGACATGCTTGATGTCCATTTACCTCACATAACCCCATCATCTTTTAGATAAAAATTGCTTCGGGGGGCAAAGTGGTTAATACATGTATAATTTGTTCTGTTTCAGATTCATGAGTGCGGAGATCCTGTGCGGCCTTCAATACCTCCACAACAGGGGCATCGTGCATAGAGACATAAAACCAGAAAATATCCTCCTGGACGAGATGGGACATATTAAAATCGCAGATTTTGGACTGGCGGCTACAGATGCCTACGGATCCATGCTTACTGCATACTGTGGAACACCAGCTTTTACAGCTCCAGAGGTAAGAAATGTTCTATCCATCTTCTGACTTCATTGTAATGTTTTGTTCATTGGTTTCCTAATCCTTCCTCTCTTCTGGATGTTTCAGATTTATCTCAGACACCATTACAACTGGGCTGTAGACTATTTTTCATTTGGTGTCATGCTGTATACAATGGCAACGCGCAGACACCCATTTCTAACTCGCCATAAGCCCATAGAACAGGCAATCGTGGAGGACCATCTACAATTTCCACTAGAAATGGATCCTGACCTCAAGGACCTTTTATCGAGGGTGAGTATACAGTATAAAGAGCTATATCTATATATATATATATATATATATATATATATATATATGTTATACCATCCACAAATTGTAGTTGTAATAATACTTTTCCAATTGTCTTTCATTATTACAGTTGCTATGTAAGAATCAAGAGGTAAGACGAGGGCAGGTCAGACATCTAAGATCCCATCGGTTTTACCACTCAATCAACTGGCAAGAACTAGAAGCAGGGAGGAGGGCCGGCACGCCAGTATAAGCCACCACCTGGATGAAAAGCCATTTTGGAGAGGGAGAGGATTTGTGCTGGTAGGGGGGTCTTGGGGGGGGGGTATTGTGCTAGGAGGGGTGGGGGAATTAGACCTAATAACAGGGGAATTTGTGCTAGGAGAGGGGATTTGTAATGGGAAGGGTAATTTGGAGGGGGTTGTGCTAGGAGGGGATAGTGAAGGGAGAGGATTTGTGCTGGGAGGGGATACTGGGAGGGAATTTGTGCTAGAAGAGGGTGGGGGAATTAGGGCTAATAAGGGAGACTGATGGGAAGTTGTGCTAGGAGAGGGGATTAGGGAGATTTGTGCTAGGAGGGGGGGGGGGGTTTGTGCTAAAAAGGGTAATTTGGAGAGGGTTGTGCTAGGAGGGGATAGTGAAGGGAGAGGATTTGTGCTGGGAGGGGATACTGGGAGGGAATTTGTGCTAGAAGAGGGTGGGGGAATTAGGGCTAATAGGGGGGACTAGAGGGAGAGGATTTGTGCTGGTAAGGGGTATTGTGCTAGGAGGTGGGCAAGGGAATTAGGCCTAATAAAGGGGACTCTGGGGGAATTTGTGCTAGGAGAGGGGATTAGGAAGATTTGTGCTTGGAGGGGGGATTTATGATGGGAAGGGTAATTTGGAAAGGGTTGTGCTAGGAGGGGATAGTGAAGGGAGAGGATTTGTGCTGGGAGGGGATACTGGGGGGGGGGATTTGTGCTAGAAGAGGGTGGGGGAATTAGGGCTAATGGGGGGGGGGACTGGAGGAGAGGATTTGTGCTGGTAAGGGGGATTGAGCTAGGAGGGGGTGGGAGGATTTAGGTTAATAGGGTGGACCGGGGTGTTGGGAAGATAGTCGCATGCAGCAATCTAGTTCTAGCCGCTGCCTGTGAAGACCACTGGCGTGCAGAACCTAACAGGTATGGGTGCGCGCCACCTTACCCAGTCTGACAGGTCCCCAGAGCTGGAGAGGATTGTTTCCCTGACTTAATACACCGCTGGTCGGTCTGGTTTTAGAATCCTTCCCCAGAGTGGTTATGGGATATCAGAACTTTTAAACTTTATGTCAAATTTATGAAGTTCTACTTGAGCAAAACTATGGAAAGTCAGGGTAAAATCCACATATGGCGTTACATCTAGTTCAGGCATCATTAACTCCGCATCCAGACCGGGTCAGTGTCCCACTGTCACAGTGCTCCTCTTATGATCGTGAGTATATATATATGAGTAAGTATAATTTATTATCATGAGTATATGCAGACCTTTGTGTCAACCCTATTGACACAAAAGGGCTGTGCAATAAGGTTGATATCCCTGGAGGTGTCTGTAACATGATTTGGTATTGTAGGAAGATTAGGCAAAATGGTGGAAACTGCAGCTTAATGTTTCTAAGGCTCGGTTCACACCTAAACCGGACGCGGATCGCACAGCAACACTGTCCGTCCCTGTTCTCCATTTTAGGGACGAATCAGGGCAGAATCTTTACCTGAATTTGGCCCTGAAACTGAGGCAAAGACGCATAGTGCAGTGTGCTCCGCAGCCGCCCCGGGGACATGTGAACCGGCTCCATAGAGAGATGGTCACATTCTCCTGCTATGCGAATTGCATGCGGGGGAAATCCGCATCCAAGTCGCATAGGTGTGAACCCAGCCTCAGTGTAAAAATGCACCTAGGGAAAAAGAATCCCTTGACAGGGTACAACATGGGAAGTTAAAGGTCCTGATTCCTCTATATAGATCTTTATATCACTAGAGGGATCACCAGCAGGATGAAGGAGGTCCTGATTCCTCTATATAGATCTTTATATCACTAGAGGGATCACCAGCAGGAGGAAGGAGGTCCTGATTTCTCTATATAGATATTTATATCACTGGAAGGATCACCAGCTGGGGGATGGTGGTCCTGATTGTTCTATATAGATATTTATATCTAGGAGGGATCACCAGCAGGAGGAAGGAGGTCCCGATTGTTCTATATAGATATTTATAACACGAAAGGTTTCACCAGAATGAGGAAGGAGGTTCTGATTCCTCTATATAGATCTTTATATCACTAGAGGGGTCACCAGCAGGAGGAAGGAGGTCCTGATTCCTCTATATAGATCTTTATATCACTAGAGGGATCACCAGCAGGAGGAAGGAGGTCCTGATTTCTCTATATAGATCTTTATATCACTAGAGGGGTCACCAGCAGGAGGAAGGAGGTCCTGATTCCTCTATATAGATCTTTATATCACTAGAGGGATCACCAGCAGGAGGAAGGAGGTCCTGATTTCTCTATATAGATATTTATATCACTGGAAGGATCACCAGCTGGGGGATGGTGGTCCTGATTGTTCTATATAGATATTTATATCTAGGAGGGATCACCAGCAGGAGGAAGGAGGTCCCGATTGTTCTATATAGATATTTATAACACGAAAGGTTTCACCAGAATGAGGTTCTGATTCCTCTATATAGATCTTTATATCACTAGAGGGGTCACCAGCAGGAGGAAGGAGGTCCTGATTCCTCTATATAGATCTTTATATCACTAGAAAAATGGAGACGTTCAATTCTAGTGGAGTATAGGAGAGATTGCCGCATCCCTGATATGGAACACAAAACAGAAATCTAACCCTCTGGTGGGACTTTTAAAGGGCGTAGAGAGATTACTTAAAAATCATTTTTATTACAGCAAACATTTAAAAGACACTTCAATAGTTGTGTCAACCAGAGTACAAAGATAAATGTAAAATATATGACAGATTGTTCATCATGAAATCATAACCACTATTATGAATCACTCTTATATTAGTATATAGAGTGATACCCAAAGCATTTTGAGGTCCTGCGTTAATTCCTCCTCATCAGGAGCAAGTGGTAGAAGCGAACCACCCCAAGGACCACCAAAAGGGGGGGGGGGGGCAGAAAGACGAGACCCGGCCCAGCTAGTGGACCCACACCAAAGATCAAGAGGTCGAAAAAATTTAAACAATGAGCATAAAAAGAGAAACTTCCGAGTTGAAAGAGTCCAGAATCCAAATAGGGAGTCTGATGTTGAAATAATTTATTTAGATTTATTGTAGCACGCTGCAAATGAAGCAGTGTCCACATTTAAGAGAAAGCTGGATATGCGCATTTGTGTGCGCAGGTGAAGTATATCTCAGATGTAGATTTATCAGGGTCTGGGAGTATAAGCTCCAAACACCCAGCAGGGTTTGCTGTTTGGAGCTTATACTCCCAGACCCTGTGAAATCTTCATCTGAGATATACTTTCACCTGCGCACACAAATGATCATATAAATTACCTTTATATCACTAGAGGGATCACCAGCAGGAGGAAGGAGGTCCTGATTCCTCTATATAGATCTTTATATCACTAGAGGGATCACCAGCAGGAAGAAGGAGGTCCTGATTTCTCTATATAGATCTTTATATCACTAGAGGGATCACCAGCAGGAGGAAGGAGGTCCTGATTCCTCTATATAGATCTTTATATCACTAGAAATATGAAGAAGTTCAATTCTAGTGGAGTACAGTATAGGGGAGATTGCCCGCATCCCTGATATGGAACAGAAAACTTACCCTCTGGTGGGACTTTTAAAGGGCAATAACTCCAAAAAAGGGCGTAGAGAGATTGCTTAAAAATATTTTTTATTACAGCAAACATATAAAAGACACTTTAATAGTTGTGTCAACCAGAGTACACCGATAAATGTAAAATATTTGAGGAGGAAGGAGGTTCTGATTTTTCTATATAGATCTTTATATCACGAGCGGGATCACCATCAGGAGGAAGGAGGTTCTGATTTTTCTATATAGATATTTATATCACTGGAAGGATCACCAGCTGGGGGGTGGTGGTCCCGATTGTTCTATATAGATCTTTATATCACCAGAATGAGGAAGGAGGTTCTGATTCCATTTTAGACGTTTATATCACTACAGGAAGGAGGTCTCGATTCCTCTATATAGATCTTTAGTTCACTAGAGGGGTCACCAGCAGAAAGAAAAAAGAGGTCCTGATTCCTCTATATAGCCATTTATATAATTAGAGGAATCACCAGCAGGAGGAAGGAGGTCCTGATTCCTCTATATAGATCTTTATATCAGTAGACGGATCACCAGCAAGAGGAAGGAGGTCCTGGTTCCTCTATAGAGATATTTATATAGATAGAGGGATCACAAGCAGGAGGTCCCAATTTCTCTATATAGATATTTATATCACTAGAAGGATCACCAGCTGGGGGATGGTGGTCCTGATTGTTCTATATAGATATTTATATCACCAGAATGAGGAAGGAGGTTTTGATTCCTCTATATACGGTAGATCTTTATATCACTAGATGGATCACCAGCAGGAGAAAGAATGTCCTGATTCCTCTATACCAGGGGTGGCCACATGTGGCCCACGGAGCCCTCTGATGTGGCCCGCGACCTCCTGCTCTGGGATGGCGGGTTGGCATAAGCCGATGCTTCATGTCACAGGTGGAGTGATACCAAATTCTCTCTGCCTGGGACAGCAACAGCTGGTGATACCTGAATGGAAGACTGTTAATAAAGGTAAGTTTATTACTAAAAACACAGTGTATATATTATGGGCATATCTCTTCTGCAGTGGTTACTGGGCTGCTTTCAAACTGATCCATAGGCAGCGTAGAACACCTGCAGGTTACCTGCACTGAGTCATAGACTTCTGGTATTACCTGTGGGTTGGTGCACTTCAGAAAGTGCACCACACCTGCAGGATATAATATAAGTCTAAGTGCAGCTAACCCGCAGGAAAGCCACAGGTGCACTGCGCTGCACCCTCGGTGCGGGTATACCACAGGCATCAGTGTGAAAGCAGCCTTAGGGCCCCTTTGACACGATCAGTCTGACCCAATTGGACCCTTCGTTCACCTCTATTGAGCCACAGATGTAAACGGACTTGTAGCCATTTACACCCTACCTACCTCTAATTCAATCCGCAAAAAAAAAAAAAAACGAAGGGGGGATCCGTCCCTTTCCATCTGGGCAGATCGGATTGGGGAGCCAATAGAGTAGAGTGGGCTGTGCCCCTGTCTTCCCTGCTTATGCAGAGTGGACATGGACCTGTCATCTGCCTGCTCTGTTCATTGTGGCCCGCGACCGGTTACCAAGTCGCTTAAGTGGCCCTCGCACTTCAAAAGGTTGGGCACCCCTGCTCTATATAGATCTATATATCACTAGAGGGGTCACCAGCAGGAGGAAGGAGGACCTGATTCCTCTATATAGATCTTTATATCACTAGAGGGGTCACCAGCAGGAGGAAGGAGGACCTGATTCCTCTATATAGATCATTATTTATCACTAGAGGGGTCACCAGCAGGAGGAAGGAGGCCCCGATTCCTCTATATAGATCATTATTTATCACTAGAGGGGTCACCAGCAGGAGGAAGGTGCTGATACCTCTATAGAGATCTTTATATCACTAGAGGGGCTACCAGCAGGTGGAAGGAGGTCCTGATTCCTCTATATAGTTCTTTGGACCTCATTTGGAATACTGTGTCTAGTTAATTTAGAATAACCTGTCCAGAGACAGGTAACAAAAATGGTGAAAGGTCTGAGAGATAAAAAAAAAATATCAGGGGAGACTTCAGGAACTTAAAGCCAAAGAAAATTTGTATTATAATCAAATAGCTGACAGGCAGGGTATTTATGATAGAAGAGACCCGAGTGGTCGCTTCTGCGACTTGGCGTCACCCTTATTCGGAAAGGGGTACCACTTGTATGTGGGCAATTATTACACAAGCATGACACTTTTTAGTCACCTCTTTGATTCTGGAGTTGGTGCATGTGGCACTGTGCGATCTAATCGATGGGGCTTCCCGATTCCAGACTTAGACGGGGGAGAGAGCCTGCTTGAGATGTAATAATTTGCTTAGCGTGAAGTGGAGGGATTCACGGAATGTTTTCATCCTGTCCTCCATTGACGCAGATACGACAGTCGAAATTCCAACGGCGACTGGTGTTGTTGTGAAGCCCCTCTGTGTCCACAAATACAACCTTAACATGGGAGGGGTGGACTTCAACGATCAGATGATGGTGCTGTACTTAATTGCCCGTAAGGCCAGACGCTGGTATAAAAAAAAGTGTCTGTATACTTATTTCAATTGGCTCTGCTGAACGCTTATGTGCTATACAAAGCGTCAGGACGAATTGGACCCCCCCCCCCCTAAATTCCAGGAAGAGATCATCACAGCCTATCTGTTTCCAGATGGTGCTGTGCCCCAACTTTCGAATGCAAATGCAGTGAGCTGGAACTTTCCAGAAGTCCTCCGTGGTACCTCTACCCAAAGAATACCCCAAAGAAGATGTTGTGTGCAGAAAACTCGGATATAGGCGTGACACACGCTATTATTGTCCCTCCTGTTCTGACCAACCAACCATGCATGCATGCATGCATGGTCTCTGCATCGGTGACTGTTTCCGTCGCTACCATACACTAGTTTAGTATTAGCATAGGGTACAGCACAGTCCTAGGGCACACTAATACAGGGTATTATAAAAGTGTAAAAAAAAAAAAAACACATAACAAATAAAAAAAATTGATGTGATAACAATAAGAATTATAAAAAAAATAAAAAAAGGAAAGGGACAGTGTAAAATTTAAATAAAAAGCAAAATAGAATAATTAAGAAAGAAAGACAAAAAAGAGCATATATGCCGAAGCATGGGGGCAGGGGTGGAGGGGCGATTTGCCCCTAACATTAGGGGCGGATTGCCCCCATGCTTCGGCATATAATTTTTACTCTTTTTTTTGGAACAGATTGCAGGTACACCATTCAGCTGCAGCGCAGATTTATTTAGACAGCAACAGGGTTTGCTCTCACGATGCATAAATCCGTGATTCCAGCGCTGTAGGAGGTGATTTCACCACCGCAGTTAAAAAAAAGCATATGTGCTGAAGCATAGGGGATATATTTTTATATTTATTGTATGCCCATCATTAGAAGTGGGTGGATGCAGGGCGGTATTCTAATGGTTGGCATACCACCGCTTTAAATGGAGAAATCCTTTAGGTTCTCTTTTTACGTTCAGCCCAGAGGCTGCATTGAAAAAAAAAAAAGAAAAATTACAATATATGCCCAACAAGGACCAGCAACGTACTGGTATGTTGCTGGACTTTGAGTGGTTATACCAGAATGGTGCCTGCAGGTTTAGGTATCATCTTGGTATCGTTTTGTTTCAGGCGGCTTTCATGTAAAAGCAATCGTAGTGGCCAATTCAAAAGGCTCTCTTCAAATGGGTAACGGACCGCAATGCGCTGAGGGACCACAAAAGGACCTCTGCGGCCATTCCCATTCCTTATTTATGAACTTGTCAAAGAAATCTACATAAGGAAAAACCTTAACAGAGCGGGTCGGTTTGTGAGGCCCAAAAGGGACTGACACCTCAGTGGATGTCCCAGCTGTATCTTCTAGCTTAAGGGTGTCCCTTACTGCGTTAATAAGTGCTCCCACAAGTGCGTTGACCCGTCCGAGGAGTCCTCCTCAGTGCCCGGACGGTCCTGGTCCGCATCCTCTGACATCCCAGAACAGGGGTCCCGAGCTGCAGCCAGGTCTGAGTCAGAGCATTCCCCAGGAGATGGCGGAGGGAGGGGGCGCTTTTTACCCCCCTTATGCCCACATGCCGCTTCCTCCCTGGCAACAAATGACTCCAGGACTGCCGACAAAGTGTCCATGGGAACCACAGGTGCAGGGGCACTGGTTGCTGCCTATGGAATGTCTGGGGAAGAAACGCCAGCTTCAGACTCCATTCTGACCCACTGACAGTCCTTAGGGACCAAGTCAAGGCACTTGTAATAACAAATGTCCACCCTCCTAGCTGCGCTGACCGGGGGGTGTTACCCAGGGACCCTGTCCGCTCTGCCTCACACACAGCGTGTGACTGAGGTGTTCTGTGAGGTGATTCACGCCGTTCAGGAAGACTCCAGCGCTAGAGGCCAAGTCATACAGTGAAAAAAACAAACACTGTAAAATGGCCTCCGGACTCCTCAGGGGAAAAAAGGGCGCGGGCTATAAGAAAATTCGCTGCCCGCAATGAAGACCTGCGCCTCAGCGCGGCCACGAAAAAATTCCTGCCAATGGGAAACTTCAATATAGAAAAAACCCACTAGAAACTGGCGCCGGCGCTGCCCAAAGTGGCGGCCAAGCATACTGAGGTGGACGAGAAGGCTGCAGGCTCCCAAAAAAAACAGACACCCCTCACAGAGAGCGGACCCGGGCACACCCCCAGCCCCCAATCGGCATATGGAGGCCCCTTACAGGTATACCCCGCCAACGCAGTAGGCCCCGCAATGGGGAGGAGAAAAGAGTGGGAGACAGAAAAAGGGAAAGGGAGGACAGGAGACCCCCTAATGACCCTCCAGGAAGCCCAGCTGTTCCAAACTGCCCAAAACAGGAGGAACTGTAATTACCCGTCCATGTGTGGACTTGCTGGTGCATTCCAGACAGACTCACCACCGGACAGTACAGAGTGGCTGTCGGCCATGGTCCACTGTGACGGAGACACAAGTAGCATCAGTCATATGTGGACCCCGGAGTAAAAACTCACCGGCCACCCCTGGAGCAAACGGGGCATGTCGTGGCCGACCCAGCGCTTAGCTAAGGTCTGCTCACGCTCGATGGCCGTGCTGGGGAGACTACCAGGATCTATATTATCCAGCTTGTCGCCCAGCCGGCAATTGATAGAAGATCTCAGGATCAAAATATAAAATAATAAACAAGAAAAAGTAAAAATTTCCATAGGACTCTGGGCCCAAGGGGGAGCCAGGTCCTTCTCCTCTACTAGGCAGAAAAAAACTGAGCTGCTAGCTGCAGGGTGAGGGGTTAAGACCTGAGGGACCGCCCCCTGGGCGGGGCTGTTCAACTCTGTTAAAGTTACATGTATTTAAATAACTAATATGTCTGCCTAGTCCTTTCCTAATAGATGGAACATAACCCACTAGTCAAGAATTAAGGAGCTGTGTCCGTCCATGGACGAAAAGAGAAATTACAATATATGCTCAACAAGGACCAGCAACGTACTGGTATGTTGCTGGACTTTGAGTGGTTATACCAGAATGGTGCCTGCAGGTTTAGGTATCATCTTGGTATCGTTTTTTTTTCCAGGCGGCTTTCATGTAAAAGCAATCGTAGTGGCTAATTAGCCACTAGACTGCTTTTACAAGCAGTGGGAGGGAACATCCCCCCTCTCCCGCCATCTTCCATGGTTTTCTCGGCCTCCCCTCTCCCATCGGGGAACCCGAGAATGCAGTGGTTTCACCAGCTGACCATAGAGCTGATCAGAGACTAGAATGGCTCCAATTATCCCTATGGCCTAAGAAACCGGAAGCTATGAGCATTTCATGACTTTGGCTTTGCCGAATATAAACAGCGCCATTGGGAAAGCATCTTATCACACCGATCTTGGTATGGTAAGATGCTTTAACCACTTCAATACCAGGCACTTACACCCCCCCCCTTCCTGCCCAAGCCAATTTTCAGCTTTCAGAGCTGTCGCTGTTTAAATGACAATTGCACAGTTATGCTACACTGTACCCAAACAACATTTTTATCATTTTGTTCCCACAAATAGAGCTTTCTTTTGGTGGTATTTGATCACCTCTGCGGTTTTTATTATTTGCTAAACAAATAAAAAAAGACTGAAAATTTAGAAAAAAGTTATTTTTTCTTTGGTTTCTGTTATACAATTTTTGTAAGTACGTTTTGTCCACTGACAAGGCGGCCCCAATGGGGTGGCACTGACGGGCACTGATAGGCAGAACTGATGGGCACTGGTAGGCGGCACTGATGGGCATTGATAGGCGACACTGATGGGGAATGAAAGGCTGCACTGATGGGTACTTATGGGTGGCACTGATAGGCGGCACTGATGGCACTGGCAGGCATTGGGGATGGGCACTGATCGGCTTTTCCTCACTCACGTCTGACAGAAAATGCCAATCAATGGCTCTTCCTGTTTACATCATGATCAGCCCTGATTGGACATGGCTAATCACATGGTAAAGAGCCTCCATCAGAGGCTCTTTACCGAGCTCTGTGTCAGTCCGACACACCGCACCACCGATCGCTGTGATGCGTGGCGGCTGTTATCCTGCTGGACGTCATATGACGCCCAGTCAGGATAACTGAACCACCGCCCGGCCTATAGCTGAATATAGTGTGTTTTTGAGTATTAAAATTCAAGGAAGTGTTTTTTTTCCCCAAAAAATTGTGTTTGAAAAAAAACCTGCAGGAAAACTGATAGTGTGTATGGGGCTTGAGGGAAAAAACCTGTTTGGTGGACAAGAGAGAAACTCTATCTTGTATCCAGATGAAACCACTTCGCAGACCCACTGGTCGGAAAGCAGGGAGGTCCACCGAGCTGCAAACCCCCGAAGGCGACCCCCCCACCTGAGAGTCGGGCGGGGGAAAACCTTCATGCTGTCGCAGATTTGTTCACAGGCTTGTTTGGCTTGCGAAACCAGGGACGCTTCTGTCCCTCCGTGGACACCTCGTCGGTCTGGGGACGTTGACCCGTCGCCCCGGGCGGATGAAAAAAACGCTTCTGAGCGGAAAAAGGAAGGTCCTGGCCTACGGTGAGGCTCCTTACCATTCTGTTTCTATTGCTGTGATTCAGCGCCAATTAATATATACAAAATTATGTGAAAAAAAAATTATATATAAATAAATATACAAATTATATATAACGGCTGCTCCCCTGCGGATGGAGTCTTAAGCTCCTATCTGAATGAGTGTATATATAAGAAAATGGGGGCGCTCAAATACTCTTACCAAACTTAATTAATAAGTGATAACTTATCTAATAAATTATTGTGTGAATAATTCTTAAATATAAACACCAACACAATCCTGTGATGCCTATATACAAAAAGGTGAATTGAAAGTCACCATATATAAATCGATTAGTCCCAATCGTAATAAAAGCGTGCTGTCAAGCCCACAACAATCAAAAAAATCTATAACACTCAATTATAGAAAAGTCTCATAGATTAAGTTAATGAAAAATCAAATGTGTAACGAATCCAATAAGTGAAAAATTATTTCAACAAATAATGTTCATAATATATTGAGGTTAATTTCTTCAGAATAGTGCAAAGAGTTAATCCTTCACCAAATCTTCATGTGAAGCTAGAACAAATCTTCAACAAATAATGTTCATGATATATTGTGATTGTTTTCTTCAAAGTAGTGCAAAGAGTTAATCCTTCACCAAATCTTCATATGAAGCTAACACCCGAAGTGCACAAATAGTAGATTGCGCTTACCAAAGGATGTGGACCTCTTTAGTTAAAACGAAGGTCTTTAACAGCTTGAGCAGGATTGTGCCTGCACACATATGGACAATACTGGTAGAGAAATGTTGGAAACTCCTCCCTCGGTTAATTAGGCGGAACATGTGAAATACAAGCAAAAGAGCTCCATAGTGTAACCCGTTTTTATTTATAAAAAGGCAATAAAAATAATGTAAAAAACGTATGTGGCCTAGGTGGCCTCTTACATTAAAAAGTGCCCATCCCGGCACTGGGGCTGCAGGCAGACAATAGGGAGCTCACGGCTCATGGACTCCTAGAAGCGGCGTGCACCGAAGCCACCGTTCGCTGCAGTCAGGGACCCACGTCGGTCGGCGCAGCCTGGTCACGTGGTATACACACGCAGCGCTCCATCCTGGGTCCCTGACTGCAGCGAACGGTGGCTTCGGTGCACGCCGCTTCTAGGAGTCCATGAGCCGTGAGCTCCCTATTGTCTGCCTGCAGGGAGACAGGGAGAGAAGAGGAGAATGACAGACCCCCAATTCGACCTCCCACGGAATGCCCAGCTGCTCCGTCCTGCCGAGACAGGTGGAACCATACTTACCCCTCCTGTGGAGACTGCTGAATGCATTCCGGACAGACCCATCACCCGAGCAGTACGTGGTGGCTGTCGGCCACGGCACACTGTGACACGGACAGCAGTAGCCCGGTCATATGTGTGCCCCAGGGCATATAGCTCGCCGACCACCCTGGATCACCCGGCCACCCCTGGATCAGACGGGGCATGTCGTGGCCGACCCAGCGCGTAGCTAGGGCCTGCTCACGCTCGATGGCCGGGCTGGGGAGACTACCAGCAGAAAAAACTAAATCTCCAGGACCAATGGTCCCCACCGGGAGCCAGGTCCTTCTCCCACACTAGGCAGAAAAAAACTGAGCTGCTGTATGCAGTGTGAGGGGTTATAGCCAGTAGGACCGCCCCCTGGGCGGTACTGTGCAGTTTTGCTGTTTTTAACATGTTCTGCCTAGTCCTCTCCTGAAGGTGGCGATATAACCCTAAGGTCAAGATTAAGTTGCTGTGTCCGTCAATGAACGAAAGAGAATTTTTTTTTTCATGTAAACAAAAAGTGTCAGAAAGGACTTGGTGGTTCAAGTGGTTAGAAGAGTGGGTGATGTGTGGTAATGTTGGGCAGAAAAAAATGCCAGAACAGTTCACCCCCCCAAATGACCCCTTTTTGGAAAGTAGACACCCCAAGCTATCTGCTGAAAGGCATGTTGAGTCTATGGAATATTTTATATTTTGCCACAAGTTTCAGGAAAATTTTATTTTTTTATTAGATTTATTTTTTTACACAAAAAAGTTGTCACTAAATGATATATTGCTCACACATGCCATGGGTATATGTGAAATTACACCCCAAAATGCATTCTGCTGCTTCTCCTGAGTACGGGAATACCACATGTGTGAGACTTTTTGGGAGTCTAGCCGCGTATAGGACCCCGAAAACCAATCACTGCCTTCCTAAGTGCACAAAATGGGGAATTCACTTCCTCACTACCTATCACAGTTTTGGAGGCCCTGAAATGTCCAGATAGCACAACCCCCCCCCCCCAAATTACCCTATTTTGGAATATAGACACCCCAAGGTATTTGCTAAGAGGCATGGTGAGTATTTTGCAGCTCTTATTTGTTTTAGAAAATGAAGAAAGGAGGAAAATGTATTTTGTTTTTCTTTTTTTCAATTTTCAAAACTTTGTGACAAAAAGCGAGATTTAGTGTGTGTTCACTTACCTTTTCTTTCATTTTCCTTTTTAAATGGTTGTTTTTGGTGTCTGATTTTGTAACTTCCTGTTCCTCTTCTACAAGGTTGCCCCCTCATCCGAGCCGTTCTGCCTGGGGTTTACCAGACGTGCGCGCCCCCTCGCTTGGGACTACATCCCTGCGGGGAGACGCTGTCTGCGTTCACAGGCACGGGAGGCAGGGGAGCCGTGGGCGTGTCTAAGATGCTGTAGCTCCACCTCCCATGCCATGTTATTGAAATGAGACTATGGGCGTGCTGGGGAGGTGGGAATGGGCGTAGCTGCTGGGAGGGGTCTGTGCACCGAAGGCTGCAATAGACTTGAGAACAAGGCTCGTTCTTTCAGATGCCGAAAAAGCAGCACTGCGCATGCGCAATGCCGCTAAGCATCAAGGGAATTGTAGTTCCTATGAAGACTTGACGTTGCGGCAAGGAGCGCGCTCGAAAAACCGGAAGCTGTGGATATCTTACATACAGTAAAGGAGGAAGTGCAGAAAAAGCCTATCGATATAACAGGTTAATCAAAAATGTTGTCAGAAATAAGAGCTTGATTCCCGATCTATGCAGCATATAGATCAGATATTGCTAAAAAAAAAAAAAATATGTAGCTTTACAACCCCTTTAAGAGTTTCAATTTGCATGCAATCAGGCAGGCCCTTGCACTACATGGTTTTGGTAAATCTGAAGACAAAAATCTGAAGAAAATCTAATAGTGTGTATGGGGCCTTAGAAAGCCTGAAGGCAGTGATTGGTTTTCGGGGTCCTAGACTGCCAAAAAAAGTCTCACACATGTGGTACCCCCGTACTCAGGAGAAGCAGCAGAATGTATTTTGGGGTGTAATTCCACATATAACTATGGCATGTTTGAGCAATATATCATTTAGTGACAACTTTGTGTAAAAAAAATAAAATAAAAAAATAATAATTTTCTCGAAACTTGTGGCAAAATTTAAAATATTTCATGGACTCAACATGCCTCTCAGCAAATAGCTTGGGGAGTCTACTTTCCAAAATTGGGTCATTTGGGGGGGGGGGGGGGGGGGTTGTGCTATCTTGGCATTTTATTGCCTTCGAAACTGTGATAGGAGTGAAATCAAAAGTTTACGCCCTTAGAGATCCTGAAGGCGGTGATTGGTTTTTGGGGTCCTGTACGTGGCTAGGCTCCCAAAAGGTCTCACACATGTGGTATCCCCGTACTCAGGAGAAGCAGCAGAATGTATTTTGGGGTGTAATTCCACATATAACCATGGCATGTGTGAGCAATATATAATTTCAGTGACAACTTTGTGTAAAAAGTTGTGTTTTTTTTACAATTTTTCAAGCACTTGTGACAAAAAAAATAATATTCAATGGGCTCAACATGCCTCTCAGCAATTTCCTTGGGGTGTCTACTTTTCAAAATGGGTCATTGGGGGGGGGGGGGAGGGGTTTGTACTGCCCTGCCATTTTAGCACCTCAAGAATTGAGATAGGCAGTAATAAACTAAAAGCTGCATGCACCTGCTTAGCCCCTCCGCCTAGCCCACCCAAGTGCAGTATCAAAGGATCACTGTCACTTACAAAACGGCAGCATTAGCAGAGTTACGCCTGATCCCTGCTAGCGCTAACAGGAAAAAAAAATTGTAGTGATTCATGCAGTCGCTGACAACCAGTTGCTCTTTTGCTGTGAGTTGCACTAGTTCTACCTTTTAAATTTAGAGGCCAAAATGTCCAAACAGAGGTACACTAGTGAAGAGGCCTACACGTGCTGAGCATGACAGATGACAGCAAAGGGGAAGCCTCACTGTCAGATTCAGGTTCAGTATACAAAAGCATATGAAGAGGAAAAAATAAAAAATATGGACAGCCGCACTCCAAAAAACCTTTGACGGTCGCCTTTATTGTAAAAAAGCTGGAGCTATGATTAAGCACTGACCTTCAGTGTGAAACATGTAAGCAGTTACCCTGGCTATGCTGTGATGAATTTTGGTGTAATTTTCCAACTTTTTTATAATAAAGGCGACTGTCAAAGGTTTTTTGGAGTGCGGCTGTCCATATTTTTTATTTTTTCCTCTTCATATGCTACGTGCATTGCTGGCACCCACGGTAGTCCTGTAATTACGGATTGTTGGAGTGTATCTACCTGGAGCGGTAAAAATCTCTCTCTCAGTATACAAAAGCCCGTAGAGTAGCGGGACCATGACAGATAGCTCTGACGACGGAGTTGTGGTCCCTGCTAAAGTCAGGCGTACCCAACACCGTTCTTCTGTTGTTGCGGTGCAACAACTGCAGGGTTCTCGTATGGAGCAGAGAGCCAGTACTAGTGACGCTCAACCTTCTGGTGAACTGGCAAGCACCAGCGGCCTAGTACATTCTGGTTGTAGACAAACCAGCACTGCAGTATCACTTGGTGACGTGGCGAGTCCCATAAGTGCAGTTCAAACTGGTGCGGTGGCTAGCACAAGTAGTGCCCTGCAGCCACGGAGAATTCAAAGGCAGGCCCGTAGAGTCCATAGTGCCCTTCCCGCTGCATATGCCAATCCTGATTGGGAGCCCACCACTTCTGCAGCGCTGTACTTCCCTCATTCGCTGGCCAACCCCAGAATTCAGGTGGAAACAGCGGATTTTAGTACCCTTGCCTTTTACAAGCTGTTTTTCACGGAAGATCTCTACAGATTTGCTGTGGACCAAACCAATTTATACGCTGGTCAATTTATCGTCGCAAACCCAAATTCACCCCTTGCCAGAGAATTTGGCTGGCAACCTATAACGGTTCCTGAATTTCAGACCTTTCTGGGCCTATCCCTCCTCATGGGCATAACTAAAAAGACTGAGTTGCCGAATTGTTGTCATATTGGTCCACTGACCCAATTCACCATATGCCCATGTTCTCTGCTGCCATGATCAGGACTAGATAAGAGGCATGGAGGAGCTCAGCTATGAGGAAAGATTAGAGGAACTGAATTTATTCTCTCTTGAGAAGAGGAGAATAAGGGGGGGGATATGATCACCATGTACAAATATATAAGGGGTCCATATAGTGAACTTGGTGTTGAGTTATTCACTTTACGGTCAACACAGAGGACAAGGGGGCACTCTTTACGTTTAGAGGAAAAGAGATTTCATCTCCAAATACTTCACAGTAAGAGCTGTGAAAATGTGGAATAGACTCCCAGCAGAAGTGGTTCTGGTCAGCTCAGTAGATTGCTTTAAGAAAGGCCTGGATTATTTCCTAAATGTACATAGTATAACTGGGTACTGACATTTATAGGTAAAGTTGATCCAGGGAAAATCCGATTGCCTCTCGGGGGATCGGGAAGGAATTTTTTCCCCTGCTGTAACAAATTGGATCATGCTCTGCTGGGGTTTTTTGCCTTCCTCTGGATCAACTGTGGGTATAGAATTGGGTATATGGGATTGTACGATTTTTTTTATTTTATTAATTTTTTTATGGTTGAACTAGATGTCTTTTTTCAACCTGACTATGTACGAGCAAATTTGCGTTTCATGCATTTCAATTATAACGAACTCTGTTGTCCTCGGGGTGACCCTGGATATGACCGGCTCCATAAAATTCGGCCCCTCGTAAACCACTACAGGGGGTCCCCGACTTACGAACTACTCCTACTTACGAACAGGACGCTACGGGGACCATCTGCCGTTCTGCACATGTGCGGCCAGACGGAGCCTCGTAAAACATCGGGAATGTCCGTAATTGGCCGCGCATGCGCAGAACCGCATTCGACGGAACATCAGAAATGTCCGTAAGTGCCGTTCTGCGCATGCACGGCCCGACTTACAAACATTTCCGGATTACAAACAACAGGAAAGTCCCCAACTCGTTCGTAAGTCGGGGACCCCCTGTAACCAACAGTTTGCAGCCTTGTTTATTCCCAATCAAGTTGTCTGCGTTGATGAGTCCCCGATTAAGTTTTCTGGCCGCCTGTTTTTCAAACAGTTTCTCCCCAGTAAGCGAGCTAGATATGACAAATGGGAGAACGATCGCATGACTTTATGATAATATACATCATTCTATTATTATTCCATATTAACTGTAAATTAAATATGTTTGATATAGTAATTTTCATGATACAAATTTTTACAAATATGAATTTTGGTCATTAGAGATTTACAAGGATGGTCGTTTTTTGCGGTTTTCTGTTGTCTGTGGTATTTTGATTGCACAAAGCTTTGCAGATATATTCAAAATGCATTGTAAACCCTCTTTTTAAAAAAAAATAACAAACATATCATACTTGCCTCCACTGTGCAGTTGGTCAAGCACAGAGTGGCCCCGATCCTCCTCTTCTGGGGTCCCTCAGCGGCACTACTAGCTCCTCCTCTTCTCGAGGGACCCGTTGAAGCGCTTTCCTTCGGGACAACCGTGCGGGTGCGCTCCCGAGTCTTTCTTCTGTGTCTATTGACACAAAAAGCAGGACTCGGCGCCGCCCCCCCGGAACCCACATCATTGGATTTGATTGACAGCAGCAGGAGCCAATGGCACCCATGTCATTGGATTTGATTGACAGCAGCAGGAGCCAATTGAGCCATAAAAGGGCCAATGATTGCTGCAGAGCTGGAGGTGTGCCTCTGTGTCTGTGTAAATACATGAAGTGAACAGGCGGCAGCTTCAGTTGCCCACAGTTAAAATGGCTGCAGCCATTCTCAGTGGAGGGAGATTTCTGGATATTTGGCAAGTATAAAATCGCAGTATATATAAAGTAATATGCAAAGTGGTTGGAGGGAAGCTTCAGAATTGTAAAGATGTTTTTTTACAAATTATGCAAGCAAGACTGCAGTTCCTCTTGAAGTGGTTAAAAATAACAAGCATGTTATACGGTACTTACCTGCAAATGCAGTTGTTTTGCATAGAGCAGTCTGGATCCTCCTCTTCTCGGGTCCCTTGCTGGTGCTCCTGGCCCCTCCCTTTTGTCGAGTGCCCCCACAGCAAGAAGCTGGCTATGGGGGCACCCAGCCCGAGCCGCAGCTCTGTGTGTCCACTCAAACAGAGCCGCGGTTCGGGCTCACACCCTCTCTCTCTCTCCTGATTGGCTAACTGACTTTGATTGACAGCAGTGGGAGCCAATGGTGCCGCTGCTGCGTCTCAGCCAATCAGGAGGGGGAGTCCCTGAAAGACGAGGGACTCGTGCAGGTTGCTGGATAGAGATGAGCTCAGGTAAGTATAGAATGCATCTTCTGCCTTTACAACCACTTTAGAGTCAAATATAATACTAATATATATATATATATATATTTTTTTTTCTAAAAAAACTGTCCATTTCGGTGCATCCTGAATTTTTTGGTTTTGGTCCAGAATTTCCATTTCTGTGCACCACTAATACCAATGATGGGGCACCATTCCTCCCACGGACACCAATGATGGGGCACCATTCCTCCCACTGACACCAATGATGGGGCACAATTCTGCCTCCTTTTGACTACAGGCATTATATAATTTTTTTACTCCCACCGATCATCAGGCCTGAGACAATGCCAGATTCCCAGTGATACTGAGGCATTTTTTTACTCCCACTGGCCCCTCTAAAGTCTGAAGGACAGTAAACTAGCCCTTTCATTATAAAGATTGGAGATTCCTGTTGTAGAAAAATAAAAAAAGTGAAGACAAAATCACATGACACATCTCAGTAAAACTTTTTTTTTTAATTTGTACAGAACGTGCAAAACTATGAACACACAAAAATGCAACTGCATGTGTGGAGAGAAGGAGGAGGAGCAGCTGGAGAGACTAGATAGCCCCCCCAAACACAAGTCAGAGCTACAAATCATGCCAGTGGCCAGCCACTGACTGCTATACAAACCATAGAGCCCTGATTTACATCTCTGACCACTACATTAGCCGGAGCTCCGATTCACATACCTGGCCATCTGCTACACAAGCTGGAGGTCACATCATTGACTGCTACATGAGGCTAGTCTTCAATTCACTTCACCAATTGGCTACCAACTGCTGTCCAGATACGCAAGCAGAAGTTCTGAATGCATATCACCAGCCACTAAATGATGTGGAGCTCCAATTAACATCTACCTGTTACATGAGCTGGAGTTCCAATTCCCGTCACCGATCTGCTACCGATTGCTACATGATTCACATGGCTGACCGACGGTTACTTGTGTCGAAGTTCCGATTTATGTCCAACTACTACATGAGCTGGAGCTCCAATTCATATCTGGCAGCTACACAAGTCAAAACTTCTATTCACATAGACGACCAACTGCTAGGCCAAGCCAGAACTATGATTCACATCAGCGAATAACCAACGTCTACATTAGTTGAAGTTCCTACTCATGTCCAACTGCTACATTGATTCACATCAATGTCTGGCTACCAACCGCTACATGAGCCGAAAATCCGATTCATGTCACTGGTCAACCACTACATGAGTCAGAGCTCCGCATAAGATTTCCATAGGCTACATAAGTCGGGGCTCTATATTGCGTCGTCAATCAGCCACTAATTGCTACATGAGCCGAAACTCTGATTCACTTAGCATATTGGCTGCTACTTGAGCCAGAGCTCTGATTCATGTCCAAATGCTACATGTGCCAGAGCTCTGATTCTATGTCCAAATGCTACATGTGCCAGAGCTCTGATTCATGTCCAAATGCTACATGTGCCAGAGCTCTGATTCATGTCCAAATGCTACATGTGCCAGAGCTCTGATTCATGTCCAAATGCTACATGTGCCAGAGCTCTGATTCTTGTCCAAGTGCTACATGTGTCAGAGCTCCGATTCATGTCCAAGTGCTACATGTGTCAGAGCTCCGATTCATGTCCAAATGCTACACATGCCAGAGCTCCGATTCATGTCCAAATGCTACACGTGCCAGAGCTCCAATTCACATCACCAATCATTTACTAATTGCTACATGATTCACATGGCTGACCAACAGCTACTTGTATCGAAGTTCTGATTTATGTCCAGCCCCTACATGAGCTGGAGCTCCAATTCATATCTGGCAGCTACACAAGTCAGAACTTCTACTCACATAGCTGATCAACTGCTACGCCAAGCCAGAACTTCGATTCACATGAGCAACTAGCCACCAACCTCTGCATGAGTTGAAGTTCCGACTTATGTCCAACTGCTACATTGATTCACATTAATGACTGGCTATCAACCGCTACATGAGCCGAAGTACTGTTTCATTTCACCGGCCAACCATTACATGAGTCAGAGCTCTGAATCATAGTACCACAGGCTATATGAATGGGGCTCTATACCGCATCGCAGATCAGCCACTGATTGCTACATGAGCTAAGCTCTGATTCACTTAGCCTATTGACTGCTACTTGAGCCAGAGCTCAGATTCATGTCCAAATGCTACACGTGCCAGAGCTCGGATTTATGTCCAAATGCTACAAGTGCCAGAGCTCGGATTCATGTCCAAATGCTACAAGTGCCAGAGCCCGGATTTATGTCCAAATGCTACACGTGCAAGAGCTCTGATTCATATCACCACAGCTACATGATTTTGAACTCCGATTTATAATCGCTGACTGGCCACCAACCTGATCCAAGGCTCTGATTAACATGAATTACTGGTCACTGACTGACACATAAGTTACTGACCAGCCAGTGATCGCAACATAAGCCGCAGCTCCAATTCACTTCACTGGCCACGGTCTGCCACATTTGCAGTGGAGCCATGTGACTAACCAGCAGCTTCAGGGTTCAATGCCCCATTATGTCCCACTCACTGCTCCCCTTATTCTCTGCACCGGGCAGCAGTTGTTACCTCGTTTGATGAGCTGGACACGAAGGGTCTTTGGAGAAAAGGAAAAGGGCGATTTACTCTGAATAATATAGAACAGAATCCAAGTTTGGCGAGTAAAAACTACAACTTAGTGCATGGATTGCAGTTTTTCACCTCCATCTTCTTGACTCGCTCCTTTTTATATTGACAAGATTGCAGCCACTGTGAAGACCTGTCCTAAAGCAAACCTTACCACGGGGCACTGGTCCAGAAACTCGCTGCCCCTACTAATTGAGTGCTGAATCACTCAATACCACCGAGGGTGAGAAGAACGGGAAAACATCCTTGTTGGCCTTTTTTGTCTTAAAAAAATTTAAGAACAGTAGAAAAAGGGGGAAGTCTAAAAACAGTTCGTATAAAAGAGCTGTCATAGATTAAAAGTGGGCTGACAGGAAGGAGTAAAAGTCTGAAAAATGGTGAAAGGCTAAAAATGGGGTACAATGAGGACCGGACCAGTGATTCACAGGTTATATTAATTGTGGTTCTGGTATGAGGACTGGATCGATGATTCACAGGGTACAATGGACCCTCAGTTTGGGGACCGGACCAGAGTTTCCTGGGGTCCTCATTGTGAAGACCAGATCAGTGATTCCCGAAGATGAACACAACTCCACAGGAACTTCTTCCTTGGCTCGCTGTCTCCGGCACTATGGTGTGAGGGTGCCACATGGGCAAAGTCTCAGGTCAAAGATGACCGATCTCAGTGGCTATTACCTGCAGGCTGCATACATGTCCAATGCCCTTTGTCACTCCTTCCCTGAACAGGAGCTTGGTACCCGGCTTTAGATATTCTGGGTGCTTGATAAAGCGGAAGCGTACAACAGCCTTCTCTCCTGTTCGCAGTTCATCCTGAGGGATGGAAGAGGCACAAGGATCAGGAAAAAGGGATTTTTATAACAGCTTACCTGTAAAATCCTTTTCTTGGAGTACATCATGGGACACAGAGCGACTTAGTCATTACTAATGGGTTATATAGATTACCTTCAGGTGTTGGCACTGGCCAATTCCAAACCGGAAGTACCCTCCCCTATATAAGCCCCTCCCATCCGGGAGCACCTCAGTTTTGTAGCCAAGCAATAAGTGTCCCAAAAAGAGGGGTGGGAGCTCTGTGTCCCGTGATGTACTCCAAGAAAAGGATTTTACAGGTAAGCTGTTATAAAAATCCCTTTTTCTTTTTCGTACATCACGGGACACAGAGCGACTTAGTCATTACTAATGGGACGTCCCAAAGCAATGCCAAATGAGGGGAGGGATACATAAGCTGGGCGCCATCAGGCATGAGGATCTTTTGCGGCCTGCAACACACTGCGCCCAAAGGCGACATCCTCCTGACTTCTAACGTCTACCTGGTAGAATCTAGTAAACGTGTGTACCGAAGACCATGTTGCGGCCTTACATACTTGAGCCAGGGAGGCCTGGTGATGCACTGCCCATGAAGTTCCAACTGCTCTTGTGGAGTGCGCCCTAACTTTGAACGGAGGCGGTCTCTTTCTCAAGCCATAGGCTTGTATTATGACCTGTCGAATCCACTTGGCTAAAGTGGATTTTGATGCTGCCTGATCCTTTTTAGGGCCTTCCGGCAGAATAAACAAAGTATCCGTTCTGCGAATCTGAGCAGTGGCTTTTAGATAAGCTTTAACTGCTCTTACTACATCCAAGGAATGTAATAACTTTTCCTCTACCGAGCTAGGTTTGGGGAAAAAAGAAGGAAGAACCACATCTTGGTTCAAATGAAACCTCGATACCACCTTAGGAAGAAAGGCTGGATGAGGACGTAATACTACTCTGTCCTTATGGACAACCAGATATGGCTCCTTACAGGACAAGGCGGCTAATTCCGATACTCTTTTAGCCGAACAAACGGCTACTAAGAAAATCAATTTCCTGGTGAGAAGAACCAAGGAAATGTGTTGCAATGGTTCAAACGGTTGTTTCTGTAGAACTGACAGAACCAGGTTTAAGTCCCAAGGACATATGGGAATACTAACCGGAGGGCTAATACGCATCACTCCTTGTATGAAAGCTTTGACTAGTGAATGCGAAGCCAAGGGCCTTTGAAAAAATATTGACAAGGCCGAAATCTGACCCTTGATAGTACTCAAGGCCAGCTTCCTATCTACAGCCCACTGTAGGAAGTCCAAAATCCTCCCTATCACGTACTTACGTGGATGCCATTTCTTGGCCTCACACCACTTAATGTACGCTTTCCAGATCCTATAATAGATCTGCCTGGATACCGGCTTCCTGGCATTGATCATGGTAGATACCACAGAATTAGAGAGCCCTCTCTTTTTCAGAATGTGGGCTTCAATAGCCAGGCCGTCAAACCTAGGGCTGGTAAGGAAGGGTGGTATATCGGTCCCTGCGACAGCAGGTCCGGACGATGTGGGAGGGTCCAAGGACTCCTCACTGACATTTTTACAATCTCCGCGTACCATGCCCTTCGGGGCCACGCTGGAGCCACCAGAATCACTGGTTTCTTTTCTACCCTGATTCTGCGGAGTAATCGCGGTAACAATTGTGGCGGTGGGAATGCATATATCAGCTTGAACTGATCCCAAGGGAACACTAGGGCATCCGAGCCGCGAGCTAGAGGATCCCTTGTGCGAGACACAAATCTGTCCACCTTTGCGTTGAATCTGGATGCTAGCAGATCTACATCCGGTGTTCCCCACCGCTGGCATATTGCCTGGAAAACCTCGGGGTGAAGAGACCATTCCCCCGGGCATAATTGTTGGCGACTTAAAAAGTCCGCTCTCCAATTTTCCACTCCTGGGATGAAAACCGCGGATATGGCTGGGACATATTTTTCTGCCCACTCCAGGATGCAATTTGCTTCCCTCTGGGCTGCACGACTCCTGGTGCCACCCTGGTGATTGATATATGCCACTGCTGTGGCATTGTCTGATTGAATTCTGACAGGGGACCCTTGGAGTTTGGATGTCCATGCTACTAGGGCATACCGGGCTGCTCGTATCTCTAAGAGATTGATGGGCAGGGCCTTTTCTGCTTCTGACCACTTGCCCTGGAGAGACCATTGCTCCAGTACTGCCCCCCAGCCTATGAGGCTGGCATCTGTAGTGACTACCTTCCAAGAAACCGGACTGAAGGGTTTCCCTTTTTCCAGATTCTGGGGCACCAACCACCAATGGAGGCTCTTGCGAACGGAAGGGGACAGGGACATTGGTAAGTCTAAAGCCTGAACTTTTTTGTTCCAGGCTGACAGTATGGCCCTTTGCAAATTCCTTGAATGGAATTGACCGTAGGGTACCGCTTCGAATGAAGCCACCATTTTTCCCAGCAGCCTCATGCAGAGGCGTATGGATGGTTTTCTTTTTGTACCCACTAAGTGGGTCAAATCTTTTAAAGACGACACCTTCTCTGGAGGTAAGAAAATCTTTCTCTGATTTGAATCCAGCCTTAGCCCTAAGTATTCCAGACTTTTGACTGGTCTTAGAGCTGACTTGTCCCGGTTGATAATCCAACCGTGATATTCCAGATACTTGATTGTCTTGTGAATAGCTACTTCCAGCTTTTCCACTGAGTGGTCTATTAGTAGCAGGTCGTCTAGATATGCCATTATCGTTACACCCTGTGTTCTTAGATTGGCCAATAATGGGGCCAGAATTTTTGTGAACACTCGTGGTGCTGTGGCCAGACCGAAAGGTAAGGCTCTGAACTGAAAATGGCGCCCTTCTACTGCAAAGCGTAGAAATTTCTGGTGGGCCGGAAAGATGGGAATATGCAGATAAGCATCCTTTATGTCGATCGAGGCTAACCATTCCTGCCCTTGTAGGGCGGTGGCCACCGATCGGATCGACTCCATCCGAAAAGTCCTGATATTTAGGAACTTGTTTAGCCCTTTTAGATTTAATATGGGCCTCATGTCCCCATTTGGTTTGGGGACTGTGAAAAGGTTCGAGTAAAACCCGAATCCGCTTTCTTCCAGGGGAACCTTCATGATTACACCTTGGAGCAATAGTTGTTCTAGTGCCAGAAGGAGGGATCCTCTCTTTTGGGGATCTCTTGGCACGTTTGACCTCATAAATTGGGCAGGAGGAGTGCCTTTTAACTCCAGCTTGTATCCCAGACTTACTGCGGAGAGCACCCATCTGTCTCTGATGGTGTCCCGCCAGGTCTCTGTGAACAACTGAAGTCTTCCCCCCACCCGATTGAGTGGGGGCAACGCTTCATGCCTTGGGGGGAGGTTTTGTACCTCTCTTGATCCAGGGCTTCTTGTTACCCTGTGATTGTCCCTGATTTCTGCCCCCTGAATTTGACCGCGGAGGCCGTCGGAACTGCTTCACAGCCGATGTGCCCGGGACTGGAGAAGTAGGCCTTTTAAAAGAAGGACTTCTACCCTTGTTCTTAACCGGTAAGAGTGAACTTTTACCGGCAGAAATTTTCTGGATATATTTGTCCAGATCTTCTCCAAATAAGCGTTCTCCATGAAATGGGAAGCTAACCAGCAGTTTTTTACAGGGAGCTTCAGCAGACCAGTTTTTGAGCCACAGAAGCCTACGCATATGTACTATAGACAGCGTAAAGCGGGAGGCCTGTTGGATTGTATCCTTTATGGCGTCCACCGCAAAACACAAGGCTCTAGGCAGGTCAGCTAGGGCAAGAGCCTGCTGATCTGGTAAGTCCCTTAAGACCTGTTTCAACTGATCTTTCACTGCTTGGCAGACTCCAATCGCTGCTACCGCAGGTTGTGTCACCATGCTTGCTGTAGAGAAAGCAGATTTTAGTAAAGACTCCAATTTTTTATCTATTGGGTCTTTGAACATTGGAACATTATCTACTGGACATGTCAGTGATTTGTTAACAGAAGAGATGGCTGCGTCCACTGTAGGGACCCTCCATTTTTTTATGAACTTATCCTCCATGGGATAGATCACCGGAAATCTCTTGGGGGGAGCAAATATTTTATCAGGATGCTCCCAATCCTGGTAAATAAGCCCTTCTAATAAAGGGTGGATTGGGAAGGAACAGACAGCCTGGGGAGCTTTTAGCGACCCCAGCGAGGAAACCGTAGTGGATGGTGGTTCCGCCAGAGGCATTTTAAATGCTGATCGGACCATATTAGTCAGAGACTGAACCCATAATCTTTCAGCCTGAGATGCTGAGAAAGGTTCTTCCACTGTTGATTCCTCCATAACTGAATCAACCTCATCCTGATCCCCTTCAGGTAGGTCGATCTCTGTGTGGGGCTGTTCCTCCACTAACAGGCACTCTGAAGGAGGAGACGGAGATCGGACGCGCTTTTCCTGTGACAGGGAAGCAGCGATCAATGCTGTTAATCTCTCTTCCAATCCTCCCAGAGTTGAGGATAAAACCTCCTCTGTTATATATACAGGAGCAGGTGGACTGGGGACAGCCGCAGCACCAGGCATTCCTGCGGGGTTTCTACGGCTACTGACCTCTGAATTCTCAGGGGAGATTGGTGCAGTACAAGCATGCCCAATATCCTCAGAGCCCGATGGAGACCCCTTTGGCTTCCTGGAAGATCTATTTCCGGAGCGTCTGGACGACATATCCTTTAAGCACAAAGCTGAGGTATTCCCGTCGTCATACACCAATTTTGCTGGTAATAGTCTAACAAAGTTGCTGCTATATACCAGCTGGTGTCCACTAAAGTGCCTTTCTATGGGGATGCCTGCATCAACCGCCTCTGTGTGCCACTGTTTGTTGCTAGCTCTGTTTGCATCCAGCTGACACTTGTACTGTGTCTTTTAACCATGCTGGGACGCCCGCACATGCGCAGAAGCGCCGCGGCGCGCATCGAGCGTCATCCACCCGCCCTGCCCCTTTTTTTCATAGGAGGCGCGTGCACGCGCCCGTGCGCCATTGGCGCCCTTTTCGAAATCAAACAGGGGACTAGGAGCCAGGGCCCTTTTTGCCGGAGGGCCTGTGCGGTGGATGAGCGCAGCAACAGGGCAGAGGAAGTGGATTCCCACAGAGAAACTTACCAGCTGCCTGGATCTTTTGACTTGAGAAAACCAAAGATCCACCTGACAAGAAAAATGGACTACAGCGGCCTCTAGTGGTTTAACACAGGTACTCCGGTCCCTTTTTTTTTTTTTTCTTGACTACTATTAAAATTTTACATTTTCAGTAGTTACAGGCAAACACAGATATTTAGCGGGAATACCGTTAGGTAACAGACAGAAAGACAAATTAGGCTTGGGGGTCCCCCAATAGAACCAAGTTCCTGGGGGCCCCCACTTACCTGATCCCCGCCGCAGGACTTTGTTTGGTCCACAGAAGTCCAAACTTCACCTATCACGGCAGGCATTGTAATTAAACCTTCAGGGACCGGGTTCCCAAGGATTCCACTCCCCTGGACCTGTATAGCACCCTGCACAGACAACATCTTGGTCGTGGGTATGACCAGAGCTCTGGATCCCAGGGTCCAGCCCTCCTAAGAGAAGCATTACAGGCAAAACCTTGCTCTTCTGCTGTAAGGCCCGGGTACCGACCGTTTAGCTATGAAGCTTTTTTGGTGGGATCCGGAACAGCTTACTAAGGCCCAAAAGAACCTGTACGCAAGCCCAGTGAAAACACATGTTACTCTTTGGCCAACACCTTAGACACTGGCAAAAAACTGAGGTGCTCCCGGATGGGAGGGGCTTATATAGGGGAGGGTACTTCCGGTTTGGAATTGGCCAGTGCCAACACCTGAAGGTAATCTATATAACCCATTAGTAATGACTAAGTCGCTCTGTGTCCCGTGATGTACGAAAAAGAAAATAAAAGATAACAGAACAGAAAGATATTGATAGAATGTAGAGGTTTCAGATGTCCCTAGTATTACATTACAACACATGACATCACTTCCGATTTTATTTTCTGTCGTACGAGAATTTTTGTGACTTTAGTAACCTATTCAATTTCTGCTTGCGACTAGTAAACGAAAAAAGTCAGACGATCTGTCGTCCGATTTTCAGATCGTGTGTACGTGGCATTTGTCTTTTCCTTGCAAGGAACACTGCTGAATTTTTTTAAACGTTACATTGGAATTTCTGTGCTCTGGAAATCCCCTTTCCTTCATTTTAAATAAGTTAGAAGGACTTTCTGCACCATTGGAGTTTTTTTCTTTTTTTACATGACCATTCTCTGCTGGTTTACACCATTGGATCCTTGCCCAAAGTCTGTGGATCTCCCTGGACGAGGCACACTGAAGGATTTCCTGTCGGTGGACTCCTGATTCTTCTTTAAGCTTTGTTTGACCTCACTGAATAAGGGCGGTCTCAGGCTTTCTGGTAAGCCTTTTATCTGTAAGCGGTGATAGGTATCACAGCTGTTTGAGCACTTCAACTATGTTTTACTGCACTTGAAGGCACTTTTTAGACTTATTTAATCAAGGACTTTGATTTGCATTTATCACATTTCATTATTGTGTGTTTCTTTAGAGATATTTCACAGAATATATTATAGCCTTGAGTGGGATTGTTTTTTGGACTACTTCACAGTTAATAATATTTGCACAATAGCACTTTATTTTTGATACCTAGTTTATTGAGCATTCGTTGGTTGTACTGAATGAGGTATATGCACGGATTCACTTTAATTATTTATTTAGCGCTGCACTTGATTACAATTGTGCCCAATATCGGGGTTATAGTGTTCAGCCGCTGTGATTATAATTTCATTATTACCACGTATTATATATATCAATTGATTATTTATATCACTATTTTTTACTGACCGCAGACAATAGGATTTTTTGTACTCACCGTAAAATCCTTTTCTCTGAAGTTCATTGACGGACACAGCACCTTTAATCTCGACCTTAGGTTATATTGCCACCTTCAGGAGAGGACTAGGCAGAACATGTAAAAAACAGCAAGACTGCACAGTACCGCCCAGGAGGCGGTCCTACTGGCTATAACCCCTCACACTGCATCCAGCAGCTCAGTTCGTCAAAAAGCAGTACAAACATAAATAGGAGTGGTGGGTGCTGTGTCCGTCAATGAACAAACAAAACACCCCATCATGGCCCCAAATATATGGACAAAATGAGCAGACCACCAACACGCAGCGCAGCCCCCTGTCAGGACTCGGAGCCCCCCCGGCCAGGTACGTGCTTCAGTCACCCAGCAGCCCATAGCATGGGGAGGAGGGAAAGGACGGGGAGAGAGGAAAGGGAGAGTGAGAGACCCCCTAGTCGACCTCCCAAGGAATGCCCAGCCGCTCCATCCTGCCAAAACAGTTGGAACCATACTTGCCCCTCCTGCGGGGACTGCTGGCAGCATTCCACGGACAGAACCATCACCCGATCTGTATTGGGTGGCTGTTGGCCACGGCACACTGTGACACGGACAGCAGTAGCCCGGCATATAGCTTGCCGGCCACCGCTGGATCAAACGGGGCATGTCGTGGCCGACCCAGCGCGTAGCTACAGCCTGCTCACGCTCGATGGCCGGGCTGGGGAGACTGCCAGGATCTATATTATCCAGCCTGTCACCCAGCCCGGCTGTTGATAGTAGATCACAGGAATCAAAAACAGGAGAAAAAATTAATAAAAAAAATCTCCAGGACCAATGGTCCCCACCGGGAGCTAGGTCCTTCTCCTACACTAGGCAGAAAAAAACTGAGCTGCTGGATGCAGTGTGAGGGGTTATAGCCAGCAGGACCGCCTCCTGGGCGGTACTGTGCAGTCTTGCTGTTTTTTACATGTTCTGCCTAGTCCTCTTCTGAAGGTGGCGATATAACCTAAGGTCAAGATTAAAAGGTGCTGTGTCCATCAATGAACGAAAGAAAACTTTACTTTTTATCCTAGTCTAGACGCATGGCTGTAATTTATCCCTGAAAACGGATCTGGGGATAATTGACAGCCGTGTCTAGAAGCCCCGCCTCGCTCTCCCAGCCTGCGCCCGCCACACTCTTGAGGGAAGGAGTGCAGGTAAAAGTGGAAGACAGCAAGCATGAGCAGGAACAAGCCCCAACAGGGAAATGGAGCCAGGATTGCCAACGCACTTTGCAGGGTCCCTCTGCTGTGGTGGCAGGTAAGACATGTAGGAAATATTTTTTAGCAATTCCAGACCAGGATGATACAGACGTGAGGGCAAAGCCACACACAGCTGCACCAAATTTCAAAAGCAACAACACGCAATCTACTGCACCCTGCAATTCAGATAAGGGGGGCCAGTGTATGCATCCATGCTTCATGTCACACCCTAAATATGGGTGTAACATGAAACATGGTCTCAAACATGGACATTAAAAAGGTAAAAAATTACTAAGCGAGCTCCAAATGTTCCCAAATTTCTAAGGACTATTTCTTCTTTCATTGAAGATTCAGCTGAACGTTAAAAATGGCCTAATCCGTTATTTGCACAATAAAGTGATCTGAAGAAGGGACATTACTAGTCTGGCTAGGTAGCTACTGAAGAAACCTACATAAATCTCCCATTGTGGAAATAAAACAGCTCTTTGTTCTGAGGCTGCATAACTCACCGCTCTCAATTCCCAGGAATTGATCAGCATTGTTCCCAATTATGTGATCACTATGTTTATTAGTAAATAAAATTCTCTAAATCACTTGCACAGTGAAGTGTTAGGCCCCTTTCACAACAGCGGACCGATCGGTTTCACCTGTCCGTTTTCCAGACGGACCCCCCATTGTTCTCTATAAAACAGCAGATGTCAGTGGACACCCGCCAGCATCCGATGAAAACAGATGGATGGGGAAGCATTAGCCATCCGTCCGGCAGAGCGGATTGGATGACAGTCGGATGGAAAACAAACAGGCAGTCTGTTTCCATCTGACCGGCCTATAGAGAACAGCAGGCGGTGTCCGTGTCCGCTCTGCTAAGCAGAGCAGACACAGCCTGCTCAGCAGGGACCAGCGGAGAGATCCCCTGCTGAACAGGCGGATCCGCTTGACAGATGCCGTTCCGTCTGAAAGGGGTCTTAAAGAGGGAAGTTGCTATTATTTTTAATGGTGCCTTTGTTTTTTGTTTTAAAACATTACTTTTTCTTTTGGTCAAATAAGTTTTTATTTTTAAATTTTTAAAGGATGGGTTACAAATGTTTGGTACGCAACACCAAATTACGTTTTCTTTTTTAATGATGACCCTGTCAGTCAACCATTCCCCAGATTATGGAGTTACCAATTATTGGTGAAGGTGTGTTTCTACCGGTGGATACACACTGTCTAAAAATCATCTGGTTTAGCAGGAACCAGCCGACCTTCGGTCAGTGTGTACAGCAGTCTGTCTGACAGAAGCTGACCAAACGACCAGCTTTTGTCAAAGGGACATGATGGAAAACCAGCATCCCATCAGCGCCTGCAGCCACTGGCTGCAAACGCTGATCAGTGTATTGTAGTGGGGAGGGGGCAGGGTGTTGAGTCCCCCTGTTCGAATAAAAAAGCAGAGTGGGGGAAGATCGCCGCACCCAGGCTTAAGCCCTTTATTCACACCGGTGCGATTTAACAGTTCCAAATTACATGACCGGTCGCACCCATTGGTCGACAATGGAACTGTTCAAATTGCCATGACTCATGTCGCAGTGACTTTGAAAAAGGTTCCTGCACTACTTATTTTCGATTTCATAACGACTTGCATAGACAAGCTGTTAAACCAAGTTGCAAGCTGTTAATCAGAGGTGCAAATCGCACTGATCGGCAGCTTTCAAAGCCGCACCAGTGTGAACCAGGGCTTAGGCTGCTTCGCACTTGTAATTCTGATGACAACTGGCCAGTGAAGGGATCTCTATAGGAGGGCAGATAAATACTCATCTATTTCAATTGCATTGCTCTCTCACTGGCTGGATGAGCGAGGTGTCACTCCACCCCAGCAAGTTCCAATCTCCTAATTTTTTTGTCAGCAAGGGAGTGACACCAAGGAAGCAGGTGAGTACTCTGCATATTTTAGCAATCCTTGAGGAGTTGTCACCAGCAACAAGTTGGCAAACATGGCATGGTCGTCGGGAGGGGCTAAGAATACCTCTATGGAAGACCAACCAGAGATGAGAAAACAGGACAAAGATGGAGAGTCCTAGAAAGCTGCTGCTCCGTCTTACCTTCCCATGGATGTGTTCCAGGATGGCCGTCTGTCGGACATTTCCCACATGCACAGTGACCTGCACTCCACGCCTGCAGGAGGTAGCATGGAAGAGGAGGACGATTTCTGCCTCGAAGACCCAACAAACTGTGGGCATCATCTCCGGACTGACCAACACCATACCCTGGATGGAGAAAAGGAGTATGAGCACAGATGAAGAAACCTAGAAGAGCTAGAATATTATTTGCAAGGACTGACACTAAGCAAAAGGGTTCAGCTCCTCCCTCTGGATGGTACCCCCTGCTCAAGTGAGATCATGAGTAGCTAGAACCAACATTTGGGCCCTGGGCCAGGAAGAGAAGTATAAGAACACAAAGAAACTTGGGGGGGGGGGGGGTAGGATGTTACTTGGAAGGGCACACTAAGCAGAACAATAAGCTCCTCTCTCTCTGTGTGTGGTGCCCCCTTTGCACAGGATGTGAGAGTTTAGGAGTTGCTTAAAAATAAAAGGAGGGTAAACAAAAACCACCTGAGCAAAGCTATGGCTAGGCTGAATCACACCAATGTAAAAACTCAGATGAAAAGGGCATACAAACCCAATGTATTCGGGGGCTAAGCCTTGTTACCTTCATCCAGACAAGCTGCCAACAAGCAGCTGCTGGCAAGCGTGGCAGTTACATTATTAGTGAAGTATCTCCTACCAAGTTCACATACACATTTTGTGTGAGCCCTGATCACGGTAAGGAGCTTCAATTCTTGATTTACTCATTCCAGTAACAGCCCAGGGTCACCGTGGAAGTCCTCTTTTATGTGTGCAGAATCTGCTAACCTAGTGCCAAGGCACATCAAAAACACCACCACCACTGAGCGGTATTTAACTACTTCCCACCCGGCCACTGTACATATACTCCCGGGTGGGTGCTTCCTCCTGAGTGGAAGTTCAGGAACGTCCCTCAGAAGGAGGGGGAAATAGCACGTGCGTGCCCACGCAGCGGCGCGATTCCCCGATGCGCTCGTGTCTCCCGGACACGGCGCATCTCCAGTTGGCAGGAGGGCTCTGTGATTGGCTCTCCTGATCACATGACGGCTGTGTTCAATCACAGCCGTCATGTGATGTAAATAGAATGCCGGTTGCTAGGCGATCGGCTCGGCTCTTCTCACACAGAAGTTGTCAGTGAGGAGAGGAGAGCGGATCTCTGCAGCCGGCCGGTGATCAGTGAGTATGAGCTGGTTTTTTTACACACTGATCACCGGCCCGGTGTCCACACACAATGTTAACACACAAGTCCCCAAAACACTGTCCCCACACAGTAAAAACACCTGTCCCCCACATATGTAACAGTAAAATCACATGTCCCAATGATCATCTGCACACATCTGTCTGTGATGACCTGCACAGATCTGTACATGATCATCTGCGCACATCTGTCTGTGATCACACAAACCAATTATTATACACTTAACGGGATATTTTGTTTTACCAAAACACATGTAGCAGAATACATTTTGGCTTAAACTTAGGACAAAATTTGATGTTATTGGATTTCTTTTAAAATAGAAAGAAGAAAAAGTATTTTTTTTCCAAATTTCCACACTTTTTTCGCTTATAGCGCAAAAAAATAAAAAATAAAAAGGGAGTAGTTAATAAACAACACCAAAATAAAACTATTTGTGTGAACAAAATGATAAAAATGTAATTTGGGTACAGTGTAGCATGACCGCGCAATTGTCATTAAAAGTGCTTAAAGCTGAAAATTGGTCTGGGAAGGAAAGGGGTGACAGTGCCCAGTATTGATGTGGTTAACCACTTGCGGACCGCCCCATGCACATGTAACACGACATGTACGTGGCACTAACACTGGGCAGCCTTGCGTTGGTGGTGTAGTGGTGAGCATAGCTGCCTTCCAAGCAGTTGACCCGGGTTCGATTCCCGGCCAACGCAATCTCCTCCATTTTTTGGCCATGCAAAGCGGCCCTAACAAAAGACCCAAGTGCTCCAGGTCCTTGAAGAAAGCTCCTAAGATGTCCTGGCTTAGCGACAACTGTGGAGATTATGCTTATGCTTCAACTCCCTCAAGTGGTACAGCATAATCCAGGGACAAGGTTCAGACATTTTAACTACTGATTCCCAAAGAATCAACTCTGTCACCCACAACATTGCCAAGTACCTGGCTACAATCCTAACACCCTTAGCCGGCATCATATTGCCAACAACTTCCTGGAGTATCCCCTGGAGAGCGGATGCGGCGCGCTGCTGCCTTACACTGATTTAGTGTCTCTCTTAGCCGCCACAGAGCCGTCTCCTGTCAAGCAGTGAGGCAGTAAAGACTGTGACAGCATCTGTACAAGGATTCCTCTGCGATTGAAGTGGTGAGACCCAAGTGGGGGAACCTTTTTCGCAACTTTACTTTCAGTCTCTTTATCTGCTGTTTATCCTCCCATCACTCCGGAGGTCTGACTGCTCTGTGTGGGACACTTGAGCTGTGACATGTCCAGTCTGTTCACTGACCAAGTTCATTTGTAGAAGTCATTTATTACAGACATTATAAAAGAGCAAATACTTGGTGCTATAGTGCTATCTGTCTATGACCTAGATTTATTAAATCTTTGGAACACTGCACTTTCAACTCCAGTCAGCTGGCTACAAGCATGTTCAAAATGCACAGTATGCTTTTTCATGGTTAAGTGAGGTCATCCATGCCTGTCTGAGGACTGTGGGAATATTGATTGAACCTATCATTTAGAGGATTATCCCTGCTACAGACTCATTGTGCTATCAATTGCATAGCTATTTTTGATATTTATGAAAGACTATTTTTGACTGTACATTTTCTAACCAGTTAAACTACAGGCAGGAAATTGAACAGTATGGAGCTCTGTCGGGTTTTAAGATAAACTATAGTAAGTCGGAGGCGATGGGAGTGGCATTGCAGGGACACCCAAGTAGTAACCTTCAGCACAATTTTAAGTTTAGATGGACAACAACAGCCCTAAATTATCTAGGAACACAGGTCCCCTCAAACCTAACAAAGACTTAAGCCTCGTACACACGGCCGAGATTCTCGTCGAAAAAAACATGTCGTTTTTTTCGACGAGATTCTTGGACAAGAAACTTGTCCCGGCCGAGTGTACACACGCTCCTTTCAAAGAACCCGCGGTTCTTTGAATGGAGCGAACGCGGTGACGTCATCGAATACGACGAGCATGCGCTCGTCACATTCGATGCCGTCGCCGCCATCTTGGTTCACCCTACCTATGCCTAGGAAGCTACCGCGCATGCGTCAAAGTCATTTCGAGCATGCGCGGGCTTCCCGGCGAAAAGGTAAGTGTACACACACACACAATTTTCTCGTCGAAAAACAGGCTGACGAGAAAATAGAGAGCAGGTTCTCTATTTTCTCGTCGAGATTCTTGTCGCTTTTCTTGACGAGAAACCATACACACAAACGAATTTCTCGGCAAAAAATCTCTGCCAGCAAGTTTCTTGCTGGTTTTTGCCGAGAAACTCGTTCGTGTGTACGAGGCTTGATGCTCTGAACTTCCTGCCACTACTTAAGACAGTAAAAACACTATTAAATAAGTGGAATAAGGGTATGCACTCATGGTTTGGTAGATGTAATATCTTAAAGATGAATATAGTGCCTAGATTTCTGTATCTCTTCCAGGCACTACCCATCTATATTCCCAAGACCTACTTTAGACAAATAAGGGCGGAGTTTACGAAATTTATATGGGCTAGTAGACACCCTAGGATTAATAGAGAATTGCTGACACTGCCTAAGAAGGGTGGGTGGAATTGCGGCACCAGATATGTATAAGTAAAAATGGGGGGGTGTAATGGCGCCTTCTAAAAACAAATCCCTTTAATTAAAGTGCAACAAAGTGTGTGTATATACTAAAGTAAAAAAAAATCTAAAAAAGGCCAAATAGTCCGTAATGTGATAACATCATACACAATATGTATACAAGAATAATCTAATAAAGTGCGCCAATAATAAAAGGTAAAAAATCCCATGCAATAGATCCCATGCAAAAGGTATAAACAACAAATGTGAGTCTCAGTAAAAAATACAAATCTTCTGTGCAAAAATAGATATCTGATACCAATAAAGTGCAAATAGTGAGTCTCTGTGTAGTCAAAAAATTAATGAATCAAGTATCCAAAAATACAATAAAAAAAATGAGTCTCTGTGCAGTATAAAAAATATAAAATCCAAAGTAGTAGTGCAGAACAGATCCAGACAATAGATAGACAGGAACAAGTTAATGAACTATGGGCCCCATGGGAGGAATTTGTAAAATCGTAATAAAGGAAAAAGTTACTTGGAGAAGACAGAGAAGAGTAAAGCCACTAGGAGTGGGAATCAGAGGGTCACGAGCAGAAAAACCCCTCCGCCTGCGGGACCCGGTAGGCAGTGCAGGAGAGCGGAATTATTCCCCCCCCCCCCTATTTTTTTTTTCTTTTGATTTGGGGGTTATTGGGATGGGGAGGGTACACCCGTACCAAAGAAATATTATTGGGAAAAAAAAAAAAAAAAAAACAGGAATAGAGATGTTATACTATATATAGACAAGATGGTAGAACAAGGATATTTTTTTTTCTTTGTATGTATGACTAGTATATCCTACTGTATTTTCTTTTAAATATTCCTGTAAAAAAAAAAAAACTACAGGCAGCATTGCGGTGCTACTTTTTGCTGGATTAATAGAGTTTGAGCTGTTTTTTGTCTCTAGGAGTGCCCTGCATATTTTTATTAATAGCTGCAACATGTTTTTAATACTTCTTGGTTGAGTATAGCGAGATGTACTGTGTTAACTAGGATTGCACGGTTTTCCTTGCATATACTTTCTATCTGAGTGTAATGTATTCACCCCCCATATTTAAATAAAGCCTATTATATTTTTTTGTACCACAAACCTTTGTTGACCCTTCCCCTTCTTTGCATTCTGAGGACTCCCTTGTCCTCTACACACATTTTTTTCGCTATATGGGGCAAGTATCCCGTCTATCACCGACGAATCGGCTGGTACTTCATTCATTAATTAATCTATCTATCTGGTGAGAGTGGATTCTGGGATTCTTTTTATTTTCCTTGGCATCATATTGCACCTTTTTTAAGAATACTAAACAATTTGTCAACAAAGTATGTGGATTGAAGTTAGAGCCAGAAGAAACAATGATGTCCGGTAATGTCACATGCCTTTCCACTTGTATACACTTTGCATACACCCACCACCCCATCTGTGCTGGGATTTGGTACAGCACAATTCGGTCAACAGGTCCCAGCCAATGATTTATGGCCGAGACCTGCTGATCAGCTTAGTGAATCACAGTACAGAGCCCTGTGTTTACTAACAGCACAGGGCTCTGTACACAGAGCAGAGATGTGGCTGCAAAGCAGGGAGAAATAAAAACAGCCACCGTGATTAGTAAAAGCAGCACATTTTCACTTGTTAGGCACACAGTTAACCCCCTTGATTGCCCTAGATGTTAACCCCTTCCCAGCCAGTGTCATAAGTACAGTGACAGTGTATAGTATTAGCACTGCCAATAGCAGAGCCGGAGTCCACGGCCCCGGAAGGAAGAGGGGTTGAAGATGGACGCGATTACACAGCAGTGACATTGCAGGCTTCTTTTGCAGGCAAGTGGCACATAATGGGCTACAATGCGATGCATACTAGCCCATTATGCTTTTACTTTGCAAGAAACAAAGAGGAAGTAAAACCCATCAGGGTTTACTTCCCCTTTAAAAAGTAGATGGCACAAACTCACTAGAGTATACACACTGCTTGCACATGCTTAATGTACCCTATGAGGACAGCCGGATCCATTTTGGTGAAGGCACGCCGAGGCAGCTCCTTAGCGACCGAACTACACAAGTGTGTTATCGCTCAAAGATTCCCAACTCGGATTCAAGTGAACGCGGCTGCTCTGGTTTGACCTATGTGAGCCGTATATACTCGGGATACAGCCTCTGACTGGTCACCCTCGCTAAGTGGTAGGGTGAGCGCAGGGCCACTGATAGGGGGAGACCACCAGTCCTCCTGTAGGGGGCCCAGGCACACGGGGGGCCCAAACAGCAGGGGGAATTAGTGCGGTTTGGCGGAGTGGCAGTTACAGAAGCATGCCCTGTGCGGCCCTCTGCAGCAGCTGCAAGACAGTTTTTTCCCCCTTCTCCCAGCTTTCAGCTGCTGCAGGGAGAGACACAAACACCGGGCATCATTCCTGTAATTGCTTCTCTGACACTGATCACTGATTCCCCTCCCTGTTCTGCCAGCTTCAAATCCCCCCCGTGTTTCCCCCTGTCACTGTGAATATCATTTTTCTTTTTTTTTTAATGTAAAAAACAAATAAAAAAGGGCTAATTCACATAGGTTCTCTGTTATGTTTGTCTCCGCTAATAATGATTTTAGTGTATTTTTTGTGAAAATATGGTCTTGATATATTGGGGGGGCCCTGCCAGGTAGGCTGTATGGGGCCCTGTGATTTCTAACAGCAGCCCTGGGTGAGCAGACCGATAGGTCCTTGATTGATTTATAACTCTGCAAATGTGCACTTTATTACTTCACCATAGAGACACCAAGTACATAATTGGCAGACTTGCCTGTCTTAAGCAAGTAAGCTCTGGAAAACTGATACCCTCTGGGTACATATAGACACCGTGCAACCCTGTGAGGCCGAAGCACCGGTCGTTAGCGGTAAAGCGCTGCTCGCTTTACCGGAGTTTCGGCCACTAGCGGGGCGCTTTTAACCCCAAAGAAGGGATTAAACTCCCGTGTTGTAGCGCATTGGAAGCACTGCCCATTTATTGCAATGGGCAGGGGTGTTTTGGGAGTGCTGTATATAGCGCTCCCAAACCGACCCAAAGATGCTGCTTGCAGGACTTTTTCTAACGTCCCGCAAGCGCACAGCCCCGATGTGAAAGCACCCATTGCAATGAATGGGAAGCAGTTTTAAAAAGGAGCTTTACAGGTGCTATTTCTAGAGCAAAAATGCCTGAAAACTGCCTCAGTGTGAAAGGGGTCTAACGATTAGACCCCTTTCACACTGGGGCGGTTTGCAGGCGCTATTGCGCTAAAAATAGCGCCTGCAAACCGACCCTAAACAGAGGCTGCCATTTCTCCAGCGTGAAAGCCCGAGGGCTTTCACACTGGAGCGGTGCGCTAGCAGGACGGGAAAAAAAGAAGTCCTGCTAGCCACATCTTTGGAGCTCCTCCACTGCTCCTGCCCATTGAAATCAATGGGACAGCGCGGCTATACCGCCGCAAATCCGACGGTAAAGCGCCACTAAAAATAGCGGCGCTTTACCGCCACCGCACCTCCCGCCCCAGTGTGAAAGGGGCCTAAATGAGAACCTGCATGTCTCACAGTGAATGTTAGGCCCCTTTCACAGTGGGGTGGAAGGTGCGGGTGGCGGTAAAAGCGCCGCTATTTTTAGCGGCGCTTTACCGTCAGATTTGCGGCGGTATTCGGCCGATAGCGGTGCCGTTTTACCTCCCGCTATCGGCCGGTTAAAAACCACTGCAAAGCGCCTCTGCAGAGGCGCATTGCCGGCGGTATAGCCACAGTGTCCCATTGCTTTCAAAGGGCAGGAGCGGTGGAGGAGCGGTAAACACACCGCTCCAAAGATGCGGCTAGCTGGACTTTTTTTCCCCGTCCTGCTAGCGCACCGCTCCAGTGTGAAAGCCCTCGGGGCTTTCACATTGGAGAAACAGCAGCCGCTGTTTAGGGTCGGTTTGCAGGCGCTATTTTTCGCGCAATAGCACCTGCAAACCGCCCCCAGTGTGAAAGGGGTCTAAAGCTCTGTTCTAAATTGTTATCCTGGAGAAGCCATCTGATCAAGGTCCCCCTAGTGGTACATAGTTAGAAAAAAAGTCCTGCAAGCAGCTTTTTTGGGGCAGTCCGGGAGCGGAGTATACAGCGCTCCTTCACCGCCCCTGCCCAAAGCAAAGCACTTTGGCAGCGGCGATTTGCGGGTACCATTTTAACCCTTTATTCGGCCGCTAGAGGGGGTTAAAAGCTCCCCGCTAGCGGCTGAAAAGCACCGCTTTAACAGCGGTAAAGCGCTGCTAAAATTAGAGGCGCTTTACTGCTAGCGCCCCTCGCCCCAGTGTGAAAGTAGCCTTAGTGTGGGATACTTGTGCATGGTGTGATACAGCTGCAACAATTCTAGACAACGTTGTCTTTTTAATATAGCCTAGGTCAGTGATGGCAAAACCTTGGCACCCCAGATGTTTTGGAACTACATTTCCCATGATGCTTCACTACACTGCAGAGTGCATGAGCATCACAGGAAACGTAGTTCCAGAACATCTGGGGTGCCAAGGTTCGCCATCACTGGCCTAGGTGTTTCATTTTTTTTACCCAGTTTTTTTGCATTTCTAAATGTGCAATAAAATCCCTTGTTACCAGTTAGACCCCTTTTACACTGGGGCGGTTTGCAGGCGCTATAAATAGCGCCTGCAAACCGACTTGAAACAGCGGCTGCTGTTTTTCCAGTGTGAAAGCCTGGAGGGCTTTCACACTGGAGCGGTGCACTAGCAGGACCACTCCAAAAGTCCTGCTAGCCGCATCTTTGGAGCGGTGAAGGAGCGGTGTGTTTACCGCTCCTCCACCGCTCCTGCCCATTGAAATCAATGGGACAGCGCGGCTATACCGCCCGCAATGCGCTGCTTCAGCAGCGCATTGTGGGCGGTTTTAACCCTTTCTCGGCCGCTAGTGGGGGTTAAAAGCGCCCCGCTAGCAGCCAAAATGTGCCGCAAATCCGCCCATAGCGTCGGCGGTAAAAATAGCGCCGTTTTAACCGCCGACGCTATGGGCGGCTCAATGTCAAAGGGGTCTTTAAGTAGCGCAAAAAAAATTATCTGGTCATGAAGGGGGAGTAAAATCTTCTGGAGGCCAGGTGGTGAAGAAAAGCTCTGGGCATCCAGCACCATCTATCCACTCTGAATCATGCAGCTCTCTGCAAAACTCAGAAACCAAAAAAACAGACAAAGTGGTAAAATGTAGTAAATGTGTGAATGGAAGCGCTAACGATGCAGGGCCCTCCGATTCCTCTTGTATCGAATTGTATTGTAACCGTCTGCCTTAGTTTTGTAAAGCACTGAGCAAACTGTTGGTGCTATATAAAAATAATAAAGACCTTGGAAATTGAAGCCTGATGGTAAACACACACACACACACACACACACACACACACACTTCAGGATATCCTAACCATACACGTGGGCCAAGCAAGGACTGATAAGGATGCAACCTAGCACAATAGGACCAAAATAGAGCTCTCTTCCACAGCGTACAGCTCAGAGAGAGGAGCTTACCCTTACGTTTGTATTATTATTATTTTTTTGCTTAGTGTTTATCCACCTCTAGGGCTGGGCCTATACCTCTGTGCTCTGCGTCTCCAATTAACATTTAGACAAAAATGGTAATTCCATATTTATGAGCAACCAAGGCACTTTTTACTTAATTGCAGAATGAACACTGTTACCCAAAGACATCTTTTACAAGTGGGTTTAGTGAATTTGATTTGCCTTGTATCCAACCAATTGTAGATGGCAGTATAACCCGATGGTTTCTAAATTCCCTTGTCCTTCAAGAGACGATGGAGAAACCCCAATGGCTAAGGCTGTGTTGTCACATATGCTGACCATTTTAAAGTTGACAGAGACGTACTGTAGGTGCGGATTGCAATGTAAACACCCTGCGGTATACACTCACCTTTCGGAGCAGAGAGCGGTCAAATGCCCCCAGTGCCAGGGTCGCGGCTTGTCCAGCACGTAACACACGGCATGCAGACCGGTTCCTCTGGATGCTGCAAACTTTCAAAGGAAGGAAACGACCAGAGTCTGTGGGCCCGACCACAAGGTGCTCCCCTTCCTTGCATACCCCACTGCAAAGGATTAAAGAAAAGAGTCACGATTCCCATGTGACAGAGCTGTATGAACACGGACACACAAACTGCCCCCCCACTAGTGTACTATGATGCCTAAAGTGTAGCACTGTCCAGTGCCATTGAATCAGCTGTTTGGACCAGCATCTTATTGTGGCTATCTATGGGGGTCTATTGGCAATTTTAGACTAGGATCATTTTAGTATGCTGTAGGCAAGTAACCACATAACATGGGAAGCATATCCAACTTTATAAAGAGTGACCCTAATTTGCGACTGAACTGAGTGCTGTAATGCAAAGATACTAACTTAGCCACAGTGCTGCCCGCAGTATAGTATTTAAAGCCTGCTCCCCCAACGTTCTGCCCTCATTAAAGAATTGTCATCAACGAAACCATTTAGGATAAAGACACTCAATATTGATTTTTTACTGATGAGGATCAAACACCCCAACATACCTGTAAAGTGTTCCTCCAACCACTGTCCCCCACTTCAGGCACTGTATAGATCTCATCAACCTGCCAAGAGAAAACCAATACTATTACACTCAGAGGTACGACTATCCAATCCAAGAGGATAGACACACCTATATAGATGGGTTGACCATAATCACTTCCGTTATAAAGTATAATGCCATGGGGGTCACCCACATCTTTTGAATCCTAAGATAAAAGACAATACAGGCAACACTACAAACACAGCACAAAGATCTGGCCGGTGTTACTGCCATATGGAGGACAACGGTGAGATTTCCCTCAGTAGTTTGTGTCTCTGCTGAGTCTACTTGGGCCTCCACGTGGTGTATTTATGCGCTGTGTCACAGTACAGGGTGGAATGTAGAACGGAATGCACCCGATATAAAATAAAGTATATACACTTGAGTATATGCCGAGTTTTTCAGCACATTTTTTTGTGCTGAAAATGCCCCTCTCGGCTTATACTCGAGTCACCTTTTTGTGCCTGATCTCCTGGAATTTGGGGACCTGGTATCGGCCGGCCGTAGGTCATCTGGACCTTAAACTTGGCACACCTGTAGCCCCGCTCTTCCTCTACAATTGTGCAAAGTTTGTTGTCCGGGGGACCTACGGTCGGGGAGAACCAATTTTTCAAAGCCGGGCACCCCTTCCATAGACTCCCATGTTAAACGTCAGTCTAATCATGGACACAGTGAGGCATGGGCACAGTGAGGCATGCACATGGACAAAGTGAGGCATACAGATGGACACCCGAGGCTTATACTCGAGTCAATACATTTTCCCAGTTTTTTGTGGTAAAATTAGGTGCCTCGGCTTATATTCGGGTCGGCTTATACTCGGGTATATACAGCAGGGATATGCAATTAGCGGACCTCCAGCTGTTGCAAAACTACAAGTCCCATCATGCCTCTGCCTCTGGGTGTCATGCTTGCTGCTGTCAGAGTCTCGCTATGCCTCATGGAACTTGTAGTTTGGCAACAGCTGGAGGTCCGCTAATTGCATATCCCTGATATACAGTATTTAAAAAAAAAAAGTTTGTGTTTCTGCCCCTTCCACAATGGTGAGATTTTCCTGCATTAGGGTGACACTATAATTTGGCTTTTCCAATGCTGGTATTATTAATGCAAAACTTAAACCGGAACTTCAGTCATTTTTTCATCTTTCTATCTATTAAATTTTCTGCCCTTCTTGTTGTTTTAACTTTGGATAGTAAAACATTTTTTTTCTGCCAGTAAATCCCTTATACAGCCCACTTCCTGTTTCCTGTCTGGTCATTAGCCTAGGATTAGGACATCATGCACAGCCCCCCTCTCTCTCACTCTCCTGAGAGTTTGCCAGGAAAGGAGGGGGACTAAGTCATAAGAGGGAAAATGAGAGCTGCAGAGCTGGAGGTGTGCCTCTGTGTGTCTGTGTAAATCCAGGAAGTAAACAGGCAGCAGCTTCAGCTGCCTACAGTTAAAATGGATGCAGCCAGACTCAGTGGAGGGAGATTTCTGCAGCATAATTGGCAAGTACCGAATCACAATATATATATAAAATATGCAAAGTGGTTGGAGGGAAGCTTCAGAATGGCAAAGATGTTTTTATTATGTGAGTAGCCTGCAGTTCCTCTTGAAGGTAAGGAAATACCACTACAAGAGCCTCCAGAGATACAAAAGGCCAGCATAAGCTTTAGCTTGACAGCAACAACTTGTGTGCCCCTTGGCCAACAAGACAACTTGTGTGCCCCTTGGCCAACAAGACAACTTGTGTGCCCCTTGGCCAACAAGACAACTTGTGTGCCCCTTGGCCAACTTGTGTGCCCCTTGGCCACCTTGACTTGTGACACCCCGCTACTCAGCTCACCTGGAACTCCGGCAGCTGCTGCATCAGCTCCTCTTGCTCTCGGCTGTTGGTGAGAGGGGGCAGAATATTTAGGAAGACCTTGAGGAGGTCCAGAGACTCTCCGGTCACACTGGAGATGGCGAAGATCGGGGTGATGCTGTAAAGAGAGAACGAGGATCTGATATGGAGGCCATGTTACACAGACATACCGAGGATCTGATATGGAGGCCATGTTACACAGACATACCGAGGATCTGATATGGAGGCCATGTTACACAGACATACCGAGGATCTGATATGGAGGCCATGTTACACACAGATCAAATCTCAGGACAAAGTACGATTTTTTTGACTTACCGTAAAATCTTTTGCTTGTAGTTCATTGAGGGACACAAGAATTCTATTATAGTTAGAGATGCACCGAAAATTCAGCAGCCAAAACACATCGCGCGAAAATTGAGTTATTGGCATTTTGCCGATCAGAGAAAAAGGTGACGATAATGGCACCGAAAATGGCGCAATTTTGCCGCGATTTTACTATGCTTATGGTGTGTTTGTCATAGGTCATGTGACTCAAAAACTGCATCAAAACATAACACGGGGTGTGTTATTGATGCATTCTTGCTGCGTTTTCAACGCATTTCAAACAGGGAGGTGCGTTTTTTTTTTCTTTAACTGACCAAAAATGCAGCTAGCAGGATTTTTAACACCACAAACAGAAGATACATTTTTTTGATCTATCAAAATTCTTTTGACTGGTACTCACCTCTCCGCCTGCTTCTGGGAGTTCCGTCTGAGATCCTGTGACGTCACGGACACCGGCGGGGGCTTACCATGTCCATCTGAAGGGCTCCTTTGCTGTGCCTTCATATCTGCATGCCGGCGGGACGTTACAATCTGCCACACGCAAGGCCTGTTACACTTCCCTCTATCACTTCCCTCTATCAACCTGGGATTCTACAGCCATCCACTGGGAGTTGTGATAGTTCCCTTCACGGGACATCTACATGACGACGGACTGATGTTAACCCCTCCTCATCTGGATTCAGCAGTGGTATCGTTGTACACATTTTTATACCAGTATCATACTTAGCTACATGTTTTTATGATTGCTTTTGCTACCATTTGGTAGCAAAAGCACAATTTTTACAGTTTATGTAGCTACATCGATTTTATCTCCAGTGCAATATTTATTTTGTTACCTACTTGAAGACTATAAAAAAAGTTTTAATGCTATTCCCATCGAGCGCTGCCTTTGTGTGTTTTTTGTATCCTGCTATCGATTTTTCCAGTGGTTGGTCGCTGCACTGGGAATCGGCCTGCAAGGAGATCAGCTAAAAGTAGCTGGATCTGTATGTGCGTTATATTTAATCGAAATTAGTCGATTAAATAAAAAAAATTGATTAATATCTTACACGAAAATTTTAATCAGTAACAGCCCTAAATTATTTTATATATATATATATATATATATATATATATATATATATATATATACACACATACACACATATATACAGTGGGGATCGAAAGTTTGAGCACCCCAGGTAAAAATGTGTATTAATGTGCATAACGAAGCCAAGGAAAGATGGAAAAATCTCCAAATGGCATCAAATTACAGATTAGACATTCTTATAATATGTCAAAAAAAGTTTGATTTTATTTCCATCATCATTTACACTTTCAAAATTACAGAAAACCAAAAAATGGCGTCTGCAAAAGTTTGGGCACCCTGCAGAATTTATAGCATGCAATGCCCCCTTTGCAAAGCTGAGACCTGCCAGTGTCATGGATTGTTCTCAATCATCGTCTGGGAAGACCAGGTGATGTCAATCTCAAAGGTTTTAAATGGCCAGACTCATCTGACCTTGGCCCAACAATCAGCACCATGGGTTCTTCTAAGCAGTTGTCTAGAAAACTGAAACTGAAAATAGTTGACGCTCACAAAGCTGGAGAAGGCTATAAGAAGATAGCAAAGCGTTTTCAGATGTCAATATCCTCTGTTCGGAATGTAATTAAGAAATGGTAGTCATCAGGAACAGTGGAAGTTAAAGCAAGATCTGGAAGACCAAGAAAAATATCAGACAGAACAGCTCGCAGGATTGTGAGAAAAGCAATTCAAAACCCACGTTTGACTGCATGATCCCTCCAGAAAGATCTGGCAGACACTGGAGTTGTGGTACACTATTCCACTATAAAGAGATACTTGTACAAATATGGTCTTCATGGAAGAGTCATCAGAAGAAAACCTCTTCTACGTCCTCACCACAAAAATCAGCGTTTGAACTTTGCAAATGAACATATAGACAAGCCTGAGGCATTTTGGAAACAAGTTCTGTGGACCGATGAGGTTAAAATATAACTTTTTGGCCGGAATGAGTAAAGGTACGTTTGGAGAAGAAAGGGCACAGAATTTAATGAAAAGAACCTCTGTTCAACTGTTAAGCATGGGGGTGGATCAATCATGCTTTGGAGTTGTATTGCAGCCACTGGTACAGGGAACATTTCACGAGAAGAAGGAAAAATTGATCAATAACATTTCAGCAAATTTTGGATGGTAACTTGATGCCATCTGTGAAAAAGCTGAAGTTAAAGAGAGGATGGCTTCTACAAATGGATAATGATCCTAAACACACCTCAAAATCCACGGGGGTTTACATCAAGAGGCGTAAACTGAAGGTTTTGCCATGGCCTTCACAATCTCCTGACCTCAACATTATTGAAAACCTATGGATAGACCTTAAAAGAGCAGTGTGTGACAGACAGCCCAGAAATCTCAAAGAACTGGAAGACTTTTGTAAGGATGAATGGGCAAAGATACCTCAAACAAGAATTGAAAGACTCTTGGCTGGCTACAAAAAGCGTTTACAAGCTGTGATACTTGCCAAAGGGGGCAGTACAAGATATTAACTCTGCAGGGTGCCCAAACTTTTGCAGATGCCATTTTTTTGTTTTCTGTAATTTTGAAAGTGTAAATGATGGAAATAAAAATCTAACTTTTTTTGACATATTATAAGAATGTCTAATCTGTAATTTGATGCCATTTGGAGATTTTTCCATCTTTCCTTGGCTTCGTTATGCACATTTTTACCTGGGGTGCCCAAACTTTCAATCCCCACTGTATGTGTGTGTATATATATATATATATATATATATATATATATATATATATATATATATAAAAAGTTTGCGTTTCTGCCCCTCCCACAATGGTGAGATTTCCTGCAGTAGTTTGTGTCTCTGCCGCTCCCACAATGGTGATATATATTTATTATATACACACACACACACACACACACACAGAGAGTGTGTAAAATATATTATATATACATATACAACCCCTCCTCCACCCAGCATGCCTCAGTTTTGTGAGAAAACAATACACAGGGCCAGAGAAAACAGAGGGGTGCTACTGGTGTCCCTCAATGGGCTACAAGAAAGGATTTCTACGCGTGCTGTAAAAACCAAATTTTCTTTGCCGTTCATTTAGGAGTACAGAAATTCAGGATGTCAAAAAGCAGATCAACTGAGGGGTAGACAAAAGCCACTGGTAGGACCATAAATTTATAGTCCTATTACACGACAGAGGTATCTGAAAGAACCAACACCTGATCAAGATAAATAGGAGGAAGCCCTCTGCTGAAAAGGGGAGGACTAAGGCTGCATTCACACCTGAGCGTTTTGTCGCCTGAAGCTACAAGACGCTAGAGGGGAAAAAATCCATTATTCTCTATGGAGATCGTTCACATCTCCACTCCAAAACGCCTGAAGCTGAAACAAGTTCAGGACCCTTTTTTGTTGCGCGAATCGGGCAGATTTGGGCGTTTTTTCTGCTTTTTACATTGGTGACCCTTGGACCTGTACAAAATCGTGGCAAAAAACGCTGCAAAATCGCGGTAAAATTGTGCGACTTTCTGCCTGAAAACGCTATGTTCAGGTGTGAATGGGGCCAGAGGATCAACCTCACATTCCAGAGCAGGAAAGAAAAACAGTGAAGGGGGAAGTCCCGATTGAGGCTGGGTTCACACTTATGCAATGCCAGATATTGCATCGCATTGCTGTACACATTACATGCAATGTCTGTGCGATGCAAATTCAGCCAGTTTGCATCGCATTCACACCAAAATGGTGCAGGACCTTTTTTTTGGTCCGCACTGGAATCGAACCGCATGGGTGTTCAGACCCATGTGATGCAATTCCATAATTCGCACTGCGTTCTGCGAACTGATCTGGAGGTATCGTTAACTTTCTATTGACACTCTCAGTGGTTCGCAGATGTCAGTGGGAACTGCCTGCGAGTCGGATGCGATGCAGGAACCCGCACATGAATCCTGCGGTTTCCCGCATCGCACCAGTGTGATCATTAGCTCCTGCCAATGACAGGCAATGAGCAATCCACCAAAACAACAAATGGAAAAAAACAAAAACCCCCAGGGGTAATTACAGATCAACAACAAGTAAGGTCAACAGAAGACAACAATTCGCTGGGCCCAGATCCAGGAAAAAATAAATAAATAAATTCCCTTGAGGGAAGTGTAGACAACATAAAAAGTCCAAAAGAAAAGACCAGCCAGTCAAAAACAGAGAAGGCCCAAGTTTTAGAACTCTTAACCCTAGAAGCATGCATGTCACGATGAGGTAAAGGGCTCAAAGAAGTAGGGCTCCTGGTGCAGTACCCTTTAAAAATAGGTTAAAAAAAACAAAGGATAATCACACTCACAATTGTAAACTTGTTAAAAGGCATTGAATTCCCAGTTAATCAGTCCTGCCGATAGACGATCTTCTGACGTCGGCTTGAGGTCCACAAGGTGTTTGCAGGTAGCTCCAGGTGTGCGCTCCCAGTCACCTGGCTGGCCGCTTCCACGTTACCCCACACGGCTGCCTATCTCCCTTCCAGCAGTGCCATGCTTGGAACCGGCCGGCCGAGTGACTGGGAGCGCCCAACCAGTTATTTCCCATGCGGGTTGTCAGCTAAGGGTAGGGGTGACACAGTGCAGCTGGAGCTGCCGGCGAACACCCTGTGGACTGCAAGCCAGCGCCAGAGGATCGTCTATCAGCAGGACTGATTAACTGGGCATTCAATGCCTTTTAACAAGTTTACAATTGTGAGTGTGATTATATTTGTTTTTTAACCAATAATTAAAGGATACTGCACCAGGAGCCCAAGCGCTCTCCATTCCTTTGATCTAGTTTCAGATTCCGGTGTCCTGCTGGTGTTGAGAGCGGCAGGGTTATCCTAGGATTCGGCTTCCTTCATTCACTGCATAAAATGTCACGAATTACAGGCTCAATATGTAATATGCAGGACATTTCCAGTCTAAGCGCAATACTAGTTTATTACGACTGTGAGGAAATGGGCTGCCAGGGATAGCGACCAATTTTGTAGCAAGATAGCAAAAAAGGTGCGAGAGCCGTCACAACACAACATCCAAATCGAAGAACAAAGCAAAAAACCCCAAGACTGGAAGGAAACCCCGTCCAAGACATACTGAAGGGGGAAGTACAACAAGCTAGAGGAATGCTTAAAACAGAGAAGATCGGTGGGACCAAAGAAACCCCACAACCCAACCAGTGTTTCCCTACCTGAAGGATGAACAGAAATCCTTCTCACAGCTATATAGAGTTTACCCAGAAGCTGTCAGATAACACTACAACACTTGCCTAGCTAGTTTTGCAACCCCAGGATTCTAGAAAATCAACAACCTAGTCGGTGGTTCACCTGATGAAAGATGCGTAAAAACATTTAAAGAGAGATCCCTTGCATGCTAAAGTCTTTAATACCTTAAAGTGGAGCTCCACCCTAAATTTACACTTCTGCTAATCGGAACCCTCCCCCCTCCGGTGTCACAATTGACACCTTTCAGGGGGGGGGAGGGGGGTGAAAATACCTGTCTAAGACAGATATTTTCACCCACATCCGGGAGTCCTCTCTCTGGGAAATCTGCGGGAGACACGTCACTTCCCCCAGATTTCCTGTAGTGTTCTGGGAGACAGGTGAGGGTTATATGACAGGAATACAATACACACATAATATGGGGGACACAGAGAGGATAATGTGACAGGGCTATTATTTAGAACAGGGATATGCGATTAGCGGACCTCCAGCTGTTGCAGAATTACAAGTCCCATGAGGCATAGCAAGACTCTGACAGCCACAAGCATGACACCCGGAGGCAGAGGCATGACGGGACTTGTCGTTTTGCAACAGCTGGAGGCTTGCTAATTGCATATCCCTGATCTAGAAGATATGGGGGGACATGAGGTGAGGGTCATGGGACAGGAATACAATACACACAATATGGGGGGCACAGAAGATAATGTGAGACAGGGCTATTACAGAGACAATAGGGGAGACATGTGCTGAGGGTCATGTGACAGGAATACAATACACACAATATATATGTGGGGGGGGGGCACAGAGAGGACAATGTGACAGGGCTATTATATAGACACTAGGGGGGACATGAGGCGAAGGTCACGTGACAGGAATACAATACACACACAATATGGGGGGCACACAGAGAGGATAATGTGACAGGGCCATTATACAGACAATAGGGGGCGACATAAGGTTAGGGCCATGTAACAGGAATAGAATACAAATTTTATGGGGGGCATAGAGAGGATAATGTGACAGGGCCATCATATAGACAATGGGGGGAGGGCATGAGGTGAAGGTCATGTGACAGGACAATTAGACAGGTAGAGGGTGCAGAGAGGATCATTTGACACAGCTATTAAAGAGAACTAATGGCGATATAAAGACATGAGACTGCCCAATGATATTCAGGCCTGAGAAAAGTCCTTACTTGGGTGACTGTGCAAACTGCTGAGCGGCGGTGACGGCATCATCCTCTGTCCGCACCATGAAAGGCACCTTGTTACACCCGGGCTGTTTTAGTGTGCGCTCCAGCTGCCGGAGTGTCCTGTCCACTGTAGGTGGAGCACAGAGATCCACTTTACTGACCACCAAAAAAAACGGAACCTTGAGAGCCATGGCCAGACCCAGGTGCTCCCGCGTCGTCCCCGCTGCAGAGAGATATGTTGTGATTGGTTACATGGGCGAGATATCACATGACCCACAATACAGCATCCCCACAGATATTTCATTTCCGGTCTTATAGAGGTTCCTCCAGTGTTCATACTTCCTGCCTCTAGGATAAACCTTCACAGTGTGATTCAGCTTCTAATAAACAGACACTAAAGGATTCTCATTGGTTCATAAACCTTATAGGGATTCCAGTGATGAAATATCTCAGCTACAGCTTCGGTCTCTCTTCCCACCCACTTTCAAATGTTCTCGCTTCTTCCGTTACATTTCATAGAATATAAAAGTACAAATCCAACAGGCGTGGTGGAAACCCCTCATAATGGGTATTGCAGGTGAAGTTCTTTCAAACCAAACTGGTCCACTCATGTCTTTATGGATATGGCTTTGGGAACCGGGTAACAGTCTTGCTGGAACAGAAAAAGAACCTTCCGCAAACTGTTACCACAAGGCTGGGAGGTGCACCACTGTCTAAAATGTATTTGTATGCTCTAGGTCACATGGGCTGCTCAACCTGTGGCCCTCCAGCTGTTGCGGAACTACAAGTCCCATGAGGCATTGCAAGGCTGACAGTTACAAGCATGACTCCCAAAGGCATTGGCATGATGGGACTTGTAGTTCCGCAACAGCTGGAGGTTCACAGGTTGAGCACCTACCCATGCTCTAACAGTACCCTTCACTGGAAACACCTGAATTCGCTCATTTGGAGGGGGCTCCACACACTTTTGGCTTTAGAACTGCTACAATCTTTATACATGTACCCCAAACATACAATGCTAAAAGAGATCAGAACTGCTACAATCTTTACACTAAACACAAACTTCTGGAAGAAGAAAGTCAAAACAACTGTTCAGAAATAAACATAAAATACCCAACACTGATCGGTGGAGGATTAGGCAGGCTACATTATAACAAGGTCTGCTCAGCAGGGAAGGATAGAGGGTCAGAGGACAACACTCACCGATGCCAGTGTTGGCGCTCACCACCAGCATGGCAAAGTCTGGGCAGTAGCTGGTTAGGCCAAAGATAGTCGTCTTCAAGTACTTGTGGTGTCCGGCCAGATCAATGAATGTGATCATCTTGGAGGCACTTTCACAGATCTGCTCTGCGGTACGAGATTCACTGTAATTAACCACCTGACCACAGGAGGGCAGAAGACACAATGGTTACATAAATGCACCTATCCCCCTGGCTAACCATAACCCATCTACTCTGCTCTCTCCTATATCACCAAAACCTGAGAAAACTGCTGTCCCATCCTAAGAATCAGAACCCCTCTCAGTACCCATTCTCTTCTCCCCCATCAACAGCATCCATTCTTCTACAACCCTCACCAAAATTCCTCTTCACCCCCATCCCCCACCAACAGCATCCATTCCTCTTCACGTCTCGCCACCAAGACCCATTCCTCTTCACCCCCAAACCTCCTCCTCCTCCTCCTCAATCTTCTGCCAAAAGCACCCATCCCCTCGACCCCCTACCAAAAGCACCCAGTCGTCTTCACCCTGCCAACAGCACCCATTCCTTTCCCCCCCACCAACAGCACCCATTCCTCTCCCTCTGCCACCCCCTCCAACAGCACCCACTCCCCCCCCCTATCCCCCACCAACAGCACCCATTCCTCTTCACCCCCCCCCCCCCAAATCCCTCACCAGCAGCGCCCATTCCTCTTCAGGTCTCACCAACAGCATCCAGCATCCACTCCTTTTCACCACCCCCCCACCCCTGGCCCAACAGAACCCATTCCACCTGCCAACAGCACCCATTCCTCCTCACCCCCCACCCCAACCCTGGCCCAACAGAACCCATTCCACCTGCCAACAGCACCATATTCCTCCTCACCCCCCACCCAACAATCAGCACCCATTCCTCTTCACCCTCATCCCTCGCCAGCAGCAAACATTCCTCATCACATCCTACCAACACCCCCCACCCCCATTCCTCTTAACCCCCCCCCCCCAAATCCCTCACCCTTTCCTAGTATTTCTCTCCCATTTCCCTCTCACTTGTCTGCACCTCTTTCAATTCTCCCTCAACACCACCCCACCCAATTCTCCCATTCCCCCTTCAAATCTTTCCTAAGCATCACTCCCTTGCCCCCTTCCCCACACCACTTTACTCCAGCATCCCTCCTACTGCCTCCTCACCTCTCCCTTGCTATTGAAGCCAAGGATCTCAAAGCTAATACTGGAAGTGCGACCAGACTGGATCTCATGAAGATGGCGGAAGAGATTGAGCCTGGCCCGGCCCCGCCCATTGTCCAGTTCCCCCTGTGTGAGAACCCCCAGTAGAGTAGACTTCCCAGAATCCACATTTCCCAGGACGGCCACTCGAAGGTCCAGAAACTGGAGGAAACAAAAAGTATTTTATCCTGAGTGAGTGGAGATCCCCAAAGATACAGGAAGACCTAAGACAAGAGAAAAATGCTCCAAAAAAGGAGCTGGGATTTTCAAGGTGCCAATTAGATATTACAACAATAGATAAAATTCATACATTTTTATTGTTCCATATCCAACGTTAAAAATAAACATTTTTCATGAACAAACTTTTGACTGAAGTGTTTACAACACGTTTACTGTGGATTGTCATGGTGTAGTAATCTCAACATGTTTCGCCTTTTTAAGGCTTCCTCAGGAGATATACAGTACCACACCTACTGAAACTATACAGAATGGACAACAATTCAATGAAGTTGTATATACTTATACTAGGGTGTTTCATTTTTCCAAAGATGTGATTTTCATATGACTTTGCTTACGCCCTGAGTCTCAGTGATGTAAAAGATATATATGCCAAATTTCAAGAAGATTGGATAATATTTAGGGGTTGCACACATTGATCACTTTTATCACAAACTAGTGAAATTTCTAACATTGAACTAAGAGTACTAAAGAAGAAAAAAAAAAAAGGATTCATATAAGAATAAACATTACAAAGCTATCGCTGAAATCAATAAGACAGTTATACTGGAAGACTCATCTCCATCATCACAAGCACCTAGTGACGCAGAGGCTGAGTTTTCGCCTCCAGCAACGAAAAAAAAAGTCCTAGATTAAAACCTTTTGATCAGACACTCGCATCTACTTGGGATCAAGAACAGCTAATCGATTCGACAAGCAAGTACTTTATTTATAGCAACTGCAAACAGCCTTGGCCACGATGTTTCAAAAATTTCCATATCTCCAGCTACCGTTTACCGAGCCCGGGCCATCAATAGAAGTAAAATGGCAAAGAAAATCGAAGAGTCACTCTTTGAAAATCCTCCTCATTTGGTCTTGCATTGGGATAGTAAACTGTTGCCCTCAGTTGCCCATGGGAATGTCAAAACTTTGGAAGAAAGAGTTGCAGTTCTAGTGACTGGCAAAGATTTTGAGCATTTGCTTGGCATACCTGTTGCCCTGAAAGGCACTGGTGAGCAGATGGCTGAAGTAGTTATTCGGGAAGTGGACCGATTTGGGATACGTGACAATATTATCTGTATATCTTTTGATACTACAGCATCTAATACAGGACTGATCCAAGGGGCATGTACCAGAATTGGAAAAGGGAAATCGGACGAACATTGTTGTGGTTGGCTTGCCGTCATCACATCCATGAACTAATATTGAAAGGAGTGTTTGAGGATTGTTGTGGCATACCATCAAGTGGTCCTGACATCCAGAAAAAGGAAGTGAAACGATTAGAGGGTAAAAACATGGTTTTTGAAGGAAAAGACCGGAGCCATTTCGTTACTAATAAAACAAAGACGTTCTTTGAATTGTTTGGGATCCACGACGTGACAGAATACTGCAGTGATTCTCTAAGAAGCCATGTGAACGCTATTAAAAAGGGGAGTTCCAGCCTTTTTTATGTTTATTAAAAGTCAGCAGCTACAAAAAGTGTAGCTGCTGGCTTTTAATAAACAGACACTTACCTGTTCCACTGACCAGCGACGCATCCGAACGGAGCTTCGCTCCCCCCCCCCCCTCTCCGCCGGCACCTCAATTCTAACTGTGGGCACCCGGCCGTGACAGCTTTCAGGTTTAACGCCGGGCACTCACTGCGCATGCGCGAGCGGCGCAGCGCAATCTGAGTGGACAGGCGATCGCCTGGGACCTGTCACGTGTCCCAGGTGATCGCCTACAGGGAGGGGCCGCCAAAAGGCGATATGACGAGTCGCCTAAGCGGTCCCTGGGCGGAAGTGGGACAGGAAGTCCCACTCCTACTGAAGCCCCCACACCCCAAAGAAATTACATGCCAAATGTGGCATGTAAGGGAGCGAGGAGTGGTTTAAGCGGAAGTTCCACTTTAGGGTGGAACTCCGCTTTAAGGTTGTCAATGATACCGCAGAATAAGGAATTGCTCTGATAAAAAAAGTATAACGAATCGGTCAGGTATGAACAACAAAAACAATTCTTGTTGAGGGTCGTCGAGCATCACAGAAAAGTCGTCACCAAGCGAACAAAACAAGGGATTGCATTGTTCAAAGTTGATTAATATAACACGTTTTGCCTGTCATATAACCTATTAATCTTAGTGTATAGTTTTAATAGTATTTTAAGTTTGTGATTTCTAGTTTTCCCAATAAAAGTAATTAAAGCGGAGTTCAACCCAAAAATTGAACTTCCGCTTTTCGGAACCCCCCCCCCCCCACTCCGGTAACACATTTGGCACCTTTTAGGGGGGAGGGGGGTGCAGATACCTGTCCAAGACAGGTATTTGCACGCACTTCCGGGCATAGACTCCCCCCCCCCCGCTGTCTCCTGGGAAACACACTGTTCCCAGGAGAGAGCGGGGACCAGTGATGGCGCGCCGCGCTACTCACACATGCGCAGTAGGGAACCGGGCAGTGAAGCCGCAAGGCTTCACTTACCGATTCCCTCACCGAGCATGGAGGCGGCAGCATCCAAGGACCGAGCAATTGGTCAGCCTCACCTGCCGACATCGCGGGCGCGCTGGACAGGTAAGTGTCCAGTCAGCAGCTGCAGTATTTGTAGCTGCTGGCTTTTAAAAAAATAAAAATAAAAAAAAAAATTCGGGTGGACCTCCGTTTTAACATTGAAAAATCATATTTTTTGCCTACTTTTACAAAACAGATCAAAGTGTGCAACCTCTAAATATTATCCAATCTTCTTGAAATTGAGTATATATATATATATATATCTTTTACATCACTGAGACTCGGGGCGTAAGCAAAGTCTGCAAAAATTTTACAGTTTATTTTTTGCCTTAGAAAATGAAACACCCTAACCTTTACAGATAAAATATACAGGAACATGACAAGTGAGTCATTGTACTGTGCACCTACCTGTTGGTTGTCCGGGACCTTCCGGATCAGAACCTCTGTGATCTTCCTGGGAGAATCACTGTCATAATCAACTTCACGTTCCCGTAATACTGTGATATCAGCACCGACCCTACAGACAGAGATGACATCAATATCAGGATGCAGACCCGGATAGACTAGATATAATACAGCCCAACACGGGACAGGAAAAGGAGAGAGAAATCTCAATAAAGAACGGACAGTGGACCTAACTCTAATGCCGTGTACACACGATCGATTTTCTCGACGGTGAAAACACCATCGAGAAAATCGACTGGAAAAACGTACACACGGCCGGTTTTCCCTGACATTTTTTCACTTGGTCGAGAAAAACTACCGTGTGTGGGCTCCCTGGCAGTGTTTCCCTATGGAAAAACGTCAGCGGGAAAAAATGCTGTGAATCACAACGAGAAAAATTAGAGCATGTTCTAATTTTTCTCGTCGGGGAAAAATGATGAAAAGCCCACACACGGTAGTTTTTCTCATCAATGAGAAAAAATGAAATTTTTCCCGACGAGAAAAATGGTCGTGTGTACGCGGCATATGGCCTCGTACACACGACCGGTTTTCTCGGCAAGAAACGACAAGAAAACTGCTGGCAGAGCTTTCTTGCCGAGAAAACTGCCCAGAATCTCGACGAGAAAAATAGAGAACTTGCTCTCTATTTTCTCGTCAGGATTCTTGTCGGCCTGTTCCCCGATGAGAAACCCGAGAGTGTGTATACTTACCTGTCGCCGTGGAAACCCGTGCATGCTCGAAATGACTGACGCATGCGCGGTAGCTTCCTAGGCATAGGTAGGGTGTAGCAAGATGGCGGCGACGGCATCGATTGTGACGAGCGCATGCTCGTCGTAGTCGATGACGTCTCCGCGTTCGTTCCATTCAAAACAACGGCGGTTCTTTTGAATGGAGTGTGTGTACACTCGGCCGGGACAAGATTCTTGTCAAGAATCTCGTCAGGAAAAACAACGTGTTTTTTCCTGACGTGATTCTCGGGCCGTGTGTACTAGGCTTTAAGGCCGGGTTCACACGTCTGGTGCGAATGTCTCTTCAGTTTTCACTGCAAATTTCTAAAGCAGCTATTCAGCTGTGATTTAAATGCGGTTCAGATGCAAATTTTTGGGGCCGGCTGCCACCAGCGTCTTTAACATTAGCAGGTTTTTTTTTAGGAGCGGACCGGCACATCCTTAACAATGGATGACTCATCAGCTGTCAGCGGGGTAACCCGCTGACATCTGAATGCAAAAAAAATAAAATACCAGACCCTTATCTGAGTATGCAGGAAAGGTGCAACGGGTGTCGCGATTGATGATTGAGCCACACCAGGGGACATTGTTTTTTGTTTTTTTTTTAAAAAGGAGGCTCCTTGTACTCCTACTCGTCACCAAAGTGGCAAAAATAAATAAAAAGAGTTTTTGACTCTTTTTGGCACTTCAGTGACGAGTAGGAGTACAATGTACTCCATACTCATTCACATATTGGGAGGAGGGGGAAGCGGGCCCTGGGGGACCCCTTGTTAAAAAGGGAGCTTCCAGGTTCTGATTGGGAAGAGGGCACTCGATCGTCCGCCCCTCCCCCTGATTGGGGGGGCCACGCTGTTTTTTTACAGATCAAATTTGTGTTCAAAACTGATAACGTGCAATTCAGACGCGTTCCCATAGAATTTGCATCTGAACCACACTGCAGTGCTCAGAAAACGCAAAAGGACTTCTTTCCCCCCCCCCCCATGTGCGCAATAGCGGCACCACATATATGTGAACCGGCTCCATAGAGAAGGCTGCCGGTTCACATGTGACACGAATCAGATGCGGTTCAAAACGCATCCAATTTGCATATATGTGAACGGAGCCTAACACACTCTCTGCAGGATAGAACCTGCTCATTAGTCTCTAGCGTAATCCAGACTCCATGCAGAATCCACTCACAGAATACCTCCTCCACATTCAACTTCAGGACTTCTCGTGTCACTTCCTTTCTCTAGAACTCCTTTCCACATTCGCCGTCCCTCCAAATCTTACGTGGATTAATCATTACAAAATTCACACATATCAACATGACAGCATTACAATGCCACTTTATTAAAAATGTTCTCCTTCCTTGCCATGAAAAACAACTGCTGCTCCTGAACTCCCTCAGGACTGGAAGCCTACACTCATATGATCTCTGTCCACCTGAAGCATTGTATTTCACCTCATTAGAGACTCAAAACTGTCTATAATTTCCACTGGGACAGAACAAGAGAAACATCGAGGCACAAGGCTATGGACAGAGGAAAGCAGAACCGACATATACAATGGAGCAAATACAGCTTCCCTACACTATACTGTACATGTATTCAAAATGATATGATTGATTATTTACATTTGGATAGATTTTCTTTTTACCTATCTATACAAAATTTAAAAAATAAATAAAAGATATGCAGTAGTGTGCAAAAGTTTTAGGCAGGTGTGAATAAAATGCTGTAAATAAAAGAATGCTTTCAGAAATAGAAAAGGGTTAAAAAAAAAAAAAAAGCTCATTTGGCTGTACTTCTCCAATGTATCGCAAGAGTGCAGTTCGTTTTGCACTCCTGTGACCCAGTTTTCAGCAAACAGTAGGCGAAAGCCCACTGCTGGCTGAGGTTACGGAGCCGGTCCAGGCTTGGGCAAGATCGCGACCATATGGTCGGAATCCGTCCAGAACCCTGAACCAGCAACCGGCTCAGCAAACTGCTGAGAACCTGAGCCGGCCGCTCCTGCCCCCTCCAGAGCCCATCGCTCCAGTGAGCATGAGGGGGGGGGGGGGGGTTTCAGCTGACTGACAGGGTACTCTGAGAACGGAGCAATCGGCGGTGTTTGATTGCTCAGTTCTCAGTGTTAGAGTCGGCGGGGGGACAGAAGCAGTATCAGACCGATGCTGCACCCAGCTGGGCAAGTATAAATAAAAAAAAATAAAAACACACACACACCTAACCCCATACTTCTCTTTTACTAGTTTATTTTTATCAAATAACAAAATGGAAAGTAAATGAACAGCCTTAAAAAACCTTAATCAGTTCTTCTAGGTAGACTTGCACACAGTTTTTGAAGGAACTCGGCAGGTAGGTTGTTCTATGTACATCTTGAAGAGCCAAGCACAGATCTTCTGTGGATGTCGGCTGCCTCCAATCCTTCTGTCTCCAAGTCTCTTCAAGTAATCCCAGACAGACACCATGATGGTGAGATCAGGGTTCTGTGGGGGGCAAAACATCACTTCCAGCACTCCTTGTTCTTTACACTGAAGATAGTTCTTAATGACATTGGCTGTATGTTTGGGGTGGTTGTCCTGCTGCAGAACAAATTTGGGGCTGACCACGCGCCTCCCTAATGGTATGGTATGATGGATAAGTATCTGCCTGTATTTTTCAGCGTTGCCGACACCATTGATCCTGACAAAATCTCTAACTCCATTTGCAAAAATGCAGCTCCAAGCTTGCAAGGAACCTCCACAGTTGGCTGAAGACACTCATTATCGTTCCACTCTTCAGTCCGTCCCCCAACAAACCGCCTCCTGCTACAGCCAAAAATATTTCACATTTTGACTCATCAGTCCAGAGCACCTTTTGCCATTTTTCTGCACCCCAGTACCTGTGTTTTCCTGCATAGTTGAGTCGCTTAGGCTCCCTTCACACTGGGGCGGTGGGTACGTCGGCGGTAAAGCGCCGCTATATTTAGCGGCGCTTTACCGCCAATTTCGTGGCGCTATGCAGTGGTTTTAACCCTTTCTCGGCCGCTAGCAGGGGGTAAAAGTGCCCCGCTAGCGGTTGAGAAAGGGTTAAAACCACCGCAAAACGCCTCTGCAGAGGCGCTTTGCCGGCAGTAGAGCCGCAGTGCTCCATTCGTTTCAATGGGCAGGAGCAGCAGTATACACACACCGCTCCAAAGATGCTGCTAGCAGGACTTTTTTTACCGTCTCGCTAGCGCACCGCTCCAGTGTGAAAGCCCTCAGGGCTTTCACACTGGAGAGACAGCAGCGGCTGTTTCAGGGCGCTTTGCAGGCGCTATTTTTAGTGTTATAGCACCTGCAAAGCGCCCCTGTGTGAAAGGGGGTCTTAAACTTGTTTCCACATCCAAGGCTTTTTCGGCCGCAATTCTTCCATGACGACCACTTCTGGCTACTCTACTCCAGACAGTAGATGGGTGTACCTGGGCACCACTGCTTTCCACCAGTTCTGTGCTGATGGCACTGCTGGCCTTTTTTCCGATGTTAAAATGGAATTAAGCATGATGTGCCTTTAATCTGCTGTATTAAATCGTTTGCTACCCCAACATTTCATATCCCCGATATGTGGCTGTTGTACCATGTACCTGTATGAAAAATAGTGGTGCAACGGATCGTCATTAATCCGTGATCCGAACGGGTCAACATGTTCGAATCGGCACACCACGCGATCCGCGGGCTTCCGCCATAGGAAAGGCCGCGGCTTCGGCCTCCATCTTGGAAAACTCAGCGGTGGCCTAGGTGAGCGGAGCGCTGATGTCATCATCACCCGCCTCAACTGCAAGTAGACAATCGTATATACAGTGGGGGAGATGTGGATATTACAGTGGGGGGGGAGATGTGGATATTACAGGGGGGGGGGGGGGGAGATGTGGACATTACAGTGGGAGAGATGTGGACATTACTAATATCCACATCTCCCCCACTGATCCGAAAAATGATCCGATCCGTGACTCTGATCTGAGGAACGATCCGAACCGTGAGTTTTTTGATCCGTTGCACCCCTAATGAAAAAGTATCCCGTTCTCTTTGCATTGCTTCCTTTGTGCGAAATCCCTGGTGTTCCTGCCAGTCCCCTTGCTTTCCTATTAAGAGTGACCACACTAAGCAAGAAAGAACAGCATGGTAAGTTGTCTAGCTATGCTGGGAACTCAGCCTGCTCTCCTCCAATGATCAGACTTGTTCTGACACACACACCCCCATGCACAGAAATTGACCGGGAAGCTCAGTGTACTGCTGCTTCTTCTCCTCCCCCAAGCTCTTATGCAGCTGAAAACAGAGGGAATGTGAAAAAAGGGATAAATAGGGAGAGACCTTGCTGATGCAGTACTTGTGTCTTGTTGATGTGCTCAGTCTTGCCATGATGTATGACCTGTGACACGAAACGGTCTCCCACAACCTCACCTTAGTAGTAGAGTTTGGCTGTTCCTCACCCAGTTATAAGTCTCTCACACAGCTGTTTCTGTTTCAGTTAATGACTGTTTCAACCTACATATGGAATTGATGATCATTATCACCTGCTTGGTATAACTGGTTAGTCATACACTTGACTCTAATCCTACAAAATCCCTGACTTTGTGTATAAAAGTAAGAACTGATGCTGGTTTGAAGCCAAATGGGCAGTCCCACCCAATATTAATTTGATTTAGATTTTTCTTTAGTTCGCTCACTTTGAATTTTGTAAGTTGATAAAAAATAAACAAAATTAAAATATATATTTTTGAAAGCATTCTTACTTTACAGCATTTCTTCACACCTGCCTAAAACCTTTGCACAGCACTGTAGTTCCCCTTTAACCACTTGCCGACCTGCGGCAGGTCAGCACGATCTCGCGAGCCGTGGTATCTCTATGTCGGCTCCTTAAAGCGGGATAGCAGGCACGCGCGTGCGCCGCCGGAGGCACGCGCCGCTGGACTGCGAGGGGTGCCGATGCTCGTGACTGGCGGTCGCGATGACCGCCAGCCACGAGAGGCAGAACAGGGACGTGTGTGTGTGTTAAACACACATGTCCCTGTTCTGTTCGGAGATGCAGATCGTGAGTTCCTAATTTCTAGGAACCACGATCCGTCATCTCCTTTAGCGAGTCCCCTCCCCCCACAGATAGAACACATACTAGGGACCACAGTTAACCCCCTTGATTGCCCCCTGCCAGTAAAATGTATACAGTAATCAGTGCATTTTTATAGCACTGATCGCAGTTAAACCACATCGCGCCCGCCGTACGACTATATACAACCGCAAGGTGGCTCTACAATGCCGGGAGGCCGTCTTTTTACGGCCTCGGCTCCTCCGGTCACTGGGGGGGGGGGGCGCGCGAGCGCCGCCACGTGCCCGGCGCGTCACTGAGAAGCCGATGCGCGTGCCTGGTGGCCGCGATGTCCGCCAGGTACCCGCGATCGGCAGATTCACAGACAAGGACGTGGATCTCTGTGTGTAAAACACAGAGATCCACGTCCTGTCAGGGAGGAGGAGACCGATGCTGTGTCCCTTGTACATAGGGACACAGATTGGTCACCTCCCCCAGTCAGTCCCCTCCCCCCACAGTAGTAATCACTCCCAGGGCATACATTTAACCCCTTCCCTGCCAGTAACATTTATACAGTAATCAGTGCATATTTATAGCACTGTTCGCTGTATAAATGTGAATAATCCCAAAAATGTGTCAAAAGTGTCCGATGTGTCCCGCCATAATGTCGCAGTCCTGACAAAAATCGCAGATAACCGCCATTACTAGTAAAAAATAAATAAAAAAAAAGTCAGAATTCTATCCCCTATTTTGTGGCCGCTATAACTTTTGCGCAAACCAATCACTATACGCTTATTGCGATTTTTTTTTAACCAAAAATATGTAGAAGAATACGTATCGGCCTAAACGGAGAAAAAAAAAAGTTTTGTTTTTTTTAAAAGTGGGATATTTATTATATCAAAAATAGTGTTTTTTTTTTTAATTGTCGCTCTTTTTTTGTTTATAGCGCAAAAAATAAAAATCGCAGAGGTTATCAAATACAACCAAAAGAAAGCTCCATTTGTGGGGGGAAAAAGGACGTAAATTTTGTTTGGGAGCCACGTCGCACGACCGCGCAATTGTCATTCAAAGCGTGACAGTGCTGAAAGCTGAAACTTCGCCTGGGCAGGAAGGGGGTATATGTGCCCAGTAAGCAAGTGGTTAAATGCCAATGGTCCCAAAAAAAAATTCAAAAGTGTCAGACATAATGTCGCAATCCTGATAAAAAAAAAAAAAAAAAAACGCAGATCGCCGCCATTACTAGTAAAAAAATAAAAATGCCATAAATCTATCCCCTATTTTGTAGACGCTAGAACTTGACAATCCAATCAATAAACGCTTATTGTGATTTTTATTACCAAAAATATGTAGAAGAATACGTATCAGCCTAACTGAGAAAAAAAAAATTTGGCTTTTTAAAAAAAAAAAAAAAAAAAAAAAAAAATTTGGGGATATTTATTATAGCAAAAAGTACAAAATATTGTGCGTTTTTTTTTTTCTTCAAACTTATGGTCTTTTTTTGTTTATAGCGCAAAAAATAAAAACCGCAGAGGTGATCAAATACCACCAAAAGAAAGCTCTATTTGTGGGGGAAAAAAAAAGACGTCAAATTTATTTGGGTACAGCGTCGCACGACCGCGCAATTGTCAGTTAAAGTGACGCAGTGCCGTATCGCAAAAAAATGGCCTGGTCATTGAGCAGCCAAATCTTCCGGGGCTGAAAAGTTCCAAAAGTAGAACTTCCGCTCATTCGTCGTCGTCGACCCCCCCCCCCCCCGGTGCCACATTTGAGGAGGGGGGGCGACGGGACCGGGGACCTGTTCTGGACAGGTTCCCTTCCCCACTTCCGGAAATGGCACCGTGGCGAAGCTTGGCCCCCCCCCCCCTCCTTCCTCTGCCGCCAAGCCAATTAGAAAGCGCAGCGCAGTAGTGAACCGGATGTGAAGCCGAAAGGCTTCACTGCCGGGATCCCTTACCGGCGGCTGCACCCGACAGCAAATCCGAAGATTGGCTGGGGTGCCGACATCATGGGCTCCCTGGACAGGTAAGTGTCCTAATAATAAAAAAAGTCAGCAGCTGCCGTATTTGTAGCTAGTGACTTTAAACTTTTCCACGGGTGGGCGGACCTTCACTTTAAACACATTTCCTGATTCGCAGCACCTCTCTCTAACCTTCTGAGTTCTGCTGCTCTTCCATTACTACAAATACTGCTGTAAATCCCCCTTCACTTTCCATGGCTATCCCCATCTATGGATTGTAAGCTCCTCTGGGCAGGTCTCCTATTCCTAGCATTGGCACAATGATTACTGCTGAGGCTTAATCTGCTTAAATTTTGCCTTCTCTGCATTGCGCTCGGCAAAACTGACAGCTGTCTGCACGGCCCTCGTACTGCTATTATATCTCCTGTATATCCTTACACTATACAGTGCTGCAGAACTATAAAAGATCAGGAATGATGATAGTATATATTAATATACAAAGGTCAGCAGAGAGGTCAGTACTTCTCGGCCATGCGGTGCAGGGTGTGAAGCGATGCCTTCATTTCCTCCTCCGAGAGTCCCACCAGCAGCCCGTTGTCCTCGACGCCAATCTGGTACACCGCCTCCCCGCGTCCCTCCTGCAGTCGCCATTTCATTTGGGTCACCAGGTGCTCAAAACGATACTGAGATGGGTTGACCAGCTTTAGCTAAGATGATAAAAGGAAACAAAGTCACATGATATGGGCAGCCTGGGCACAGTGGAAGGTCCAGAGGAGACAAGACAGTGACAGGGATCAGGAAAGAGGAGTCATATGATACGGGTAGCCTAGGCACAGAAGAAGGTCCAGGATTTGAGACAGTAAGGAGGTCAGGAAGAAGCAATCACATGATATGGGTAGCCTAGGCACCGGGGGAAGCCCAGAGGTCACAGACAACGAGGGGGGGGGGTCAGAAATAAAGAAGCATTCACATGATACAGGTAGAGCCTAGGCACAGAGGAAGGTCCAGAGGAGACATAGATGGGATGGGGGGGTTAGAAAGCAGTCACAAGATATGTGTAGCCTAGGCACAAAGGAAGATCCAGAGATGAGGGGGGGTTTAGGAAGGGGTCATCACATGATACGGGTAGCCTGTGCATAAATGATGGTCCAGAGGTGACACGATACAGGTAGCCTAGGCACAGAGGAAGGTCCAGAGGTGACAGGGATATGGGGGGCGGGGTTTTAGGCAGCAGTCACATGATACAGGCAGAGCCAAGGCACAGAGGTGACGGGGGGGAGGGAGCAGTCACATGATACAGGTAGAGCCTAGGCACAGAGGAAGGTCCAGAGGTGACAGGGATGGGGGGGGGGGATGGGGGTTAGGAGATGGTCACATGATACAGGTAGAGCCTAGGCACAGAGGAAGGTCCACAGGTGACAGGGATGGGATGGGGGGGGGGGGGGGTAGCCAGCAGTCACATGATACAGGTAGAGCCTAGGCACAGAGGAAGGTCCAGAGGTGACTGGGATGGGGGGGGTAGCCAGCAGTCACATGATACAGGTAGAGCCTAGGCACAGAGGAAGGTCCAGGAATGGGGGGGGTGGGTTGGGAAGGAGGAGTCACATGATACAGGTAGTCTGTGCATAGAACATGATCCAGGAGGTGAGACAGTGACAGTGAGGGGGTCAGGAAGAAGCAGTCACATGATACGGGTAGCCTAGGCACGAAAAGGTTAATGGGTTACAGAGAATGACAGGGATCAAGAAAGAGGAGTCATGTGATAAAGATAGCCTAGGCACGCCAGTCCAGAGGTGACAGACAGTGAGGGGGGGGGGGGGTCTGGGAGGAGGAGGGGGGTATAGATACTCACCTTATATTCAATGTTTCCTTCCTCCGCCTGGAAAAATATATAAAAAAAAAACTCAGTCAGACCCCTCAGTACCCTTCTTACAACATCCAGCAACACAATGGTTAATCTCACACAGGCTCCCTCACAACAAGTGACAGGTCAAGTCTCAGGGATTTCCTGTGTGGCAATTTAACAAGCCTGAAATACAGTCATTAACAATTATCATTCTTGTGTTTGGCGAGTCATGTAGAGGTTAATCCTGGACACCATGAGCAGGCAGAGTCAACAATGTGCCAGGAAGGGGTTAACAGGAGGGACCCTGGGCTCCAGATGTGGGTGTGTCGGGAAGGGGTTAATGGGAGAATTCTGTCCCTGGGCTCCAGATGTGGGTGTATCAACAAAGACTGCAGAAGGGGCAAATACTGTCTGAGGGTCGGGGACATCCTACAAAGCCAATGTCACCCATAGATAGACATGAGGGGGCTACTGACACCCAAAGCGTTAAAGGGGACACCAATGACAGGCGGTCAGCCAGGGGTTAATTACGGAAACATCAATTTTTAGGCAGGGGTTAATGTTGGGGATAGTAGTGGTGGGGCAGACATCAAGGGGTTAATAGCAGAGTTGGGATATCAGTGTCAGGCAGAGGGGGGAGGGGACACGTCATCAGGTTCCGTTTTTGACACTTAACTCTCTCACTGCCGGCTCTATCCTGTGTACAGACAGTGAAAGGAGATTGTCAGCTCCTCTGCCCACTGATATGGCCAGCACTACCCAAGCAAGTCAGTGTTTACACACAGCGGTCTATATATAGCACCCAAACAGACATGGCCCCGTCTATAAATATTCTGTACAGCAGACAAGTATAGACACGTCCTCCTCCTCCTCCTCCTCCGTGTACACAACCATCCGCTGATTTCTGACACCCATCTGATCACAGCGCCAACACTACAACTGTCACTACTCACTGATCACAGCGCCAACACTACAACTGTCACTACTCACTGATCACAGTGCCAACACTACAACTGTCACTACTCACTGATCACAGTGCCAACACTACAACTGTCACTACTCACTGATCACAGCGCCAACACTACAACTGTCACTACTCACTGATCACAGCGCCAACACTACAACTGTCACTACTCACTGATCACAGCGCCAACACTACAACTGTCACTACTCACTGATCACAGCGCCAACACTACAACTGTCACTACTCACTGATCACAGTGCCAACACTACAACTGTCACTACTCACTGATCACAGCGCCAACACTACAACTGTCACTACTCACTGATCACAGCGCCAACACTACAACTGTCACTACTCACTGATCACAGTGCCAACACTACAACTGTCACTACTCACTGATCACAGCGCCAACACTACAACTGTCACTACTCACAGCGCCAACACTACAACTGTCACTACTCACTGATCACAGCGCCAACACTACAACTGTCACTACTCACTGATCACAGCGCCAACACTACAACTGTCTCCACTCACTGATCACAACGCCAACCGCCACTACTCACTGATCACAGCGCCAACCGTCACTACTCACTGATCACAGCGCCACTACTCACTGATCACAGCGCCACTACTCACTGATCACAGCGCCAATGCTACAACTGTCACTACTCACTGCGCCAACTGACACTACTCACTGATCACAGCGCCAATGCTACAACTGTCACTACTCACTGCGCCAACTGACACTATTCACTGATCACAGCGCCAATGCTACAACTGTCACTACTCACTGATCACAGTGCCAACACTACAACTGTCACTACTCACAGCGCCAACCGTCACTACTCACTGCGCCAACGCTACAACCGTCACTACTCACAGCGCCAACCGCCACTACTCACAGCGCCAACGCTACAACTGTCTCTACACGCTGATCACAGCGCCGACGCTACAACTGTCTCTACTCACTGATCACAGCACCAACGCTACAACTGTCTCTACTCACTGATCACAGTGCCAACGCTACAACTGTCTCTACTCACTGATCACAGCGCCAACGCTACAACTGTCTCTACTCACTGATCACAGCGCCAACGCTACAACTGACTCTACTCACTGATCACAGCGCCAACGCTACAACTGTCTCTACTCACTGATCACAGCGCCAACGCTACAACTGTCTCTACTCACTGATCACAGCGCCAACGCTACAACTGTCTCTACTCACTGATCACAGCGCCAACACTGTCACACAAATCAGTCCCAAAACGTTGGGCCTTCTATGCACTTGTTATGTGCCCGGGTCACACCAATGCACTGCGGTGGTGTGTTCTGATAAAAGGTACCACCGGCTGTACATATTTTCAGCACAGGGCAATCTTCTGCCGTAGCGAATTGAACCTCATGAGATCTCTGTGTGACATTTCTGTAAAGTTTGTTTAAATATAAATAAAAACTGAACAGCAATCAACCCATCATCACTGTACTGATCTGGCCAAGACTAATACTACTCACTGATCAGAGCGCCAACACCGCAAATAAAGGGGGGTGTTAATTTTATTTTTATCTCAGAGGGAGGGTGTGTTGTTGTGTGAGGGTATTTATACCTCAGGGGGTTATTAATAGAGGGTTGTTATTATTACCTCAGAGGACAAGTATTGGAGTATTAATACTTCAGAGGACTACTTGGGGGTATTATTATGTCAGGGTGAGGTAGGGGGTATGTTTACCTCAGAGGCAGATTCCTCAGGCAGAACGGTATTATTACTTCAGAGTAGTGTGTGTGTGTGTGTGTGCCGGGGGATATTAGTACCTCAGAGGACAGGTATTGGGGTAGTAGTTCCCTCAGGGGGCAGGTATTGGGGTAGTAGTTCCCTCAGAGGGCAGGTATTGGGGGTAGTAGTTCCCTCAGAGGGCAGGTATTGGCAGTAGTATTACCTCAGGGGGCAGGTATTGGCGGTGGTATTACCTCAGGGGGCAGGTATTGGGGGTGTTATTACCTCAGGGGGCAGGTATTGGGGGTGTTATTACCTCAGGGGGCAGGTATTGGGGGTGGTATTACCGCAGGGGGCAGGTATTGGGGGTGGTATTACCTCAGGGGGCAGGTATTGGGGGTGGTATTACCTCAGGGGGCAGGTATTGGGGGTGGTATTACCTCAGGGGGCAGGTATTGGGGGTGGTATTACCTCAGGGGGCAGTATTACCTCAGGGGGCAGGTATTGGGGGTAGTATTACCTCAGGGGGCAGGTATTGGGGGTAGTATTACCTCAGGGGGCAGGTATTGGGGGTAGTATTACCTCAGGGGGCAGGTATTGGGGGTAGTATTACCTCAGGGGGCAGGTATTGGGGTAGTATTACCTCAGGGGGCAGGTATTGGGGTAGTATTACCTCAGGGGGCAGGTATTGGGGGTGGTATTACCTCAGGGGGCAGGTATTGGGGGTGGTATTACCTCAGGGGGCAGGTATTGGGGGTGGTATTACCTCAGGGGGCAGGTATTGGGGGTGGTATTACCTCAGGGGGCAGGTATTGGGGGTGGTATTACCTCAGGGGGCAGGTATTGGGGGTGGTATTACCTCAGGGGGCAGGTATTGGGGGTAGTATTACCTCAGGGGGCAGGTATTGGGGGTAGTATTACCTCAGGGGGCAGGTATTGGGGGTAGTATTACCTCAGGGGGCAGGTATTGGGGGTGGTATTACCTCAGGGGGCAGGTATTGGGGGTGGTATTACCTCAGGGGGCAGGTATTGGGGGTGGTATTACCTCAGGGGGCAGGTATTGGGGGGTGGTATTACCGCAGGGGGCAGGTATTGGGGGTGGTATTACCGCAGGGGGCAGGTATTGGGGGGTGGTATTACCGCAGGGGGCAGGTATTGGGGGTGGTATTACCGCAGGGGGCAGGTATTGGGGGTGGTATTACCGCAGGGGGCAGGTATTGGGGGTGGTATTACCGCAGGGGGCAGGTATTGGGGGTGGTATTTCCGCAGGGGGCAGGTATTGGGGGTGGTATTACCGCAGGGGGCAGGTATTGGGGGTGGTATTACCGCAGGGGGCAGGTATTGGGGGTGGTATTACCGCAGGGGGCAGGTATTGGGGGTGGTATTACCTCAGGGGGCAGGTATTGGGGGTGGTATTACCTCAGGGGGCAGGTATTGGGGGTGGTATTACCTCAGGGGGCAGTATTACCTCAGGGGGCAGGTATTGGGGGTAGTATTACCTCAGGGGGCAGGTATTGGGGGTAGTATTACCTCAGGGGGCAGGTATTGGTTGTAGTATTACCTCAGGGGGCAGGTATTGGGGGTAGTATTACCTCAGGGGGCAGGTATTGGGGTAGTATTACCTCAGGGGGCAGGTATTGGGGTAGTATTACCTCAGGGGGCAGGTATTGGGGGTGGTATTACCTCAGGGGGCAGGTATTGGGGGTGGTATTACCTCAGGGGGCAGGTAGGGGGGGTTGTTGTGGTTCTTGCTGCCCCCGGATCCTCCCCCCCGGTTCCTGCCCTTGGTGGGTTTCTTGCTCCGGGCTCCGCTCTTCCCTCTTCCCCCGCCGCCCCCTCCGAACAACTCCAGCAGCCGCGGCTCCATCCTCTCTTCTGTCTCCCGCTACCCTCCAGACGGGGACACAGTACAGGCCCGGACACAACCACCGCCAATCAACGCTCTCCGATCACACCAAGGTCCCGCCCATAGACCAATCACAGGTTATCGCGCTCAGCACCCCGCCCACCAACAACACACCGTTGGCTTGTTTGGATTTTCCGAACAACCACGCCCACCAGAATACTGCTCCGCCCAGCCGGCCGGTTTTTCCACACACAGCGTCCTGCAACCACGCCCACCTAGGGGACGCGGAGCCACCCCTACATTGTGTTGCATCAGGCGCGCGGGGCATGATGGGAGGAAAATGGAAGTGTGCAGCGCAAATCCCTCTAGTGACTATGTGTCACATCCATTACAGTCCCCCTATAACCCAGTGTGCACCCAGAATGACTTCCCCATCCCCCCTGTTTTTTACACCCATTACAGTCAATCTATAACCCTGTGTGCACCCAGGATTCCTTCCCCACCTTCCCTCTGTGTCACACCTATTACTGCCGCCCCCATAACCCAGTGTGCATCCCAGAATTACTTCCCCATCCTCCCTGTTTTTCAAACCCATTACTGTCCCTCAGTAACCCAGTTACATAGTTAGTCAGGTTGAAAAAAGACACAAGTCCATCCAGTTCAAACAAAAAAAAATACAATCCCATATACCCAATTCTTTACCCACAGTTAAGGCACAGAGGAAGGCAAGCATGATCCAATTTGCTCCAGAAGGGGAAAAATTATTTCCCGATCCCCTGAGAGGCACTCCGATTTTCCCTAGATCAACTTCACCTATGTAGCAATACCCCTGTAGCGGGCCTAGGGTTGCCACCTGTCCAGGATTCACCCGGACAGTTCGGGTTTGGAATCATGCGTCCGGGTTTCAGACTGTCTGAAACCCGGACACATTCAGACTGGACTATGTCTTCCCAGCAGGATTGCTGGCTGCAGTTTTCTAAGCTGAGAGTATCTGTTACACTCTCTCTTACACTGCCCAAAGCCAGCACTAACACTCGCCCCCCACAAACACACACACAGACGGGAGAGGAGAGGGGGGGGTCGATCTGCACCTCTTCCACCCCCCTATCCCTCGGTGTCTGCCCACACTCCAATCCCCAGCGTTGTGCCTCAGAAAAGGGAAGTTGCTGCCAGAAATTTGAAGTCCAGCAGCCTCAGATACATCTGGATGAGAGGTGCTGACTGCCAAGGGGTGAGTGAGCTCACCATCCATCCCTGTCTGTGGCTGAAGTCTCCCCCCTTCTCTCTCCTGCCTCTGAGTGAGTACACTAAGGTAAATTTAGGGTTCTCAGAGCACCCCTTACTTTTAGAGTTCCTCTTTACACCAGAGGCCACAGGTGTTCCCCCTTCAATCAGAGTCCTCTCCGTACATCAGAGTTCTCATTGTTCCCCCTTAAATCAGGATTCCCAGAGCATCTCTTATGTTAGAGTCCCCAGAGTTCTCCCTTATGGCGTGTACACACGGTTGGAACTTCCGATGGAAAAAGTCAGATGGGAGATTTTCATCTGATTTTCCGACCGTGTGTATGCCCCATCGGACTTTTCCCGTCGGAATTTCCGACGGACTTAGATAGAGAGCAGGTTCTCTATTTTTCCCTCGGAATTCCGACAGAGTTTTGCCCGGTCAAAAGTCCGGCTGCGTGTACGCGGCATTACATCAGAGTTCTCCTTTACACCAGAGGCCATGATTTTTCCCCTTACATCAGAGTCTTCTCCATTCATCAGAGCTCTCAGTGTTCCCCATTAAATCAGGGTTTCCAGAACATCACTTATGTTAGAGTCCCCAGAGATCTCACTTACATCAGAGTCTGAAGGGTCCCCCCTTTCAGTGAAAGGGAACTCTGCGAGTTCAGATGTAAAAGGGGAACTCTGCGAGTTCAGATGTAAAAGGGGAACTCTGTGGACTCTGATGTAAAAGGGGAACTCTGTGGACTCTAATGTAAAAGGGAAACTCTGTGGACTCTGATGTAAAAGGGAAACTCTGTGGACTCTGATGTAAAAGGGAAACTCTGTGGACTCTGATGTAAAAGGGAAACTCTGTGGACTCTGATGTAAAAGGGAAACTCTGTGGACTCAGATGTAAAGGGGGACTCTTGTTATTAAATTCATATGATTAGAAATGTTATTTAATAGCAAAATATATGTATAGTTTATATAAAAAGAAAAATTGCTGTGCGCCGCTAAAGTGTTCGGGTTTGACTTGAAGAAAAGGTGGCAACCCTTGACACACCGCTACACTGATCTCTGTAAGGAGCCTCCGGCGGAGGCTTTTTACCACGTGATCAGCCGTGTCCAATCACGGCTGGTCACGATGTAGACAGGAAGAGCCGTTGATCGGCTCTTCCTCACTCGCGTCTGACAGACGCGAGTAGATGAGAGCCGGTCGACGGCTCTCCTGACAGGGGGGGTTCACGCTGATTGTTTATCAGCGCAGCCCCCCCTCAGGTGCCCACACTGGACCACCAGGATGCCGCCCAGGACCACCATGGAAGCACCTAACATGTGAATGGCCAGGTAAGTCCCCCATGGCCATCCACATCTATAAAATATATCTCTAACTTATGGAAATCAGTGCCCACAAATGGGCACTGACTGGCACCATCTTGGCACAATTTTTTTTGTGATGCCCAACAATGACACCCACCAGCGTCATCAGTAGCACCCACCAGTGTCCATTAGTGCCACCTATCAGTGTCCATCCATGCCCATCTGTGCCCACCTATCGGTGCCCTTCCATGTCACCTATTAGTGCCACCCATAAGTACCCATCAGTGCCACCCATAAGTACCCATCAGTGGCGCATATGAGTGCCCATCAGTGTCGCCTATGAGTGCCCATCAGTGCCACCTATGAGTGCCCATCAGTGCCGCATACCAGTGCCACCTATCAGTGCCCATCAGCGCCGCCTATCAGTGCCCATCAGTGCCACCTATCAGTGCCCATCATTAGTGCCCATCAGTGCCACCTCATTGGTGCCACCTCATCGGTGTCCATCAGTGCCCGTCAGTGCAGCCATATCAGTGCCCGTCATTGAAGAAGAAAACATACTTATTTACCCAAAAAATTTACAGAAACAAAGAAAAACTTAAGCCCTGTACACACGATCGGTTTTACCGATGAAAACAGTCCGATGGACTTTTTTCATCGGACAAACCGATCGTGTATGGGACCCATCGGTCTTTTTTCCATCGGTTTTAAAAAATAGAACATGTTTTAAATTTTTCCGATGGATCAAAAACCGATAGCAAATTCCGATCGTCTATGGGCAAGTCCATCGGATAAAAAACCCACGCATGCTCATAATCAAGTCGACGCATGCTCAGAAGCATTGAACTTTATTTTTCTCAGCTTATCGGAGTGTTTTACGTCACCCGCGTTTGGAACGGTCGGTTTTTTGACTGATGGTGTGTAGGCAAGACAGATGGAAGTCAGCTTCATCGGATTTCCGATGGACAAAACCATCGGATTAGAATCCATAGGATATCCGATCGTGTGTACGAGGCTTTTGTTTTTTTCCAAATTTTCGCTCTTTTTTTTATTTGTTGTGCAAAAAATAAAAATCGCAGAGGCGATCAAATACCACCGAAAGAAAGCTCTATTTATGGGAACAATATGATAAAAAAATTGTTTGGGTACAGTGTAGCATGACCGCGCAATTGTCATTCAAATTAGGACAGCGCTGAAAGCTGAAAATTGGCTTGGGCAGGAAGGTGTATAAGTGCCTGGAATTGAAGTGGTTAATAAAACCCTTGAGAAAAAGAGACTAAAGCCCTGTACACATGATCGGATTTCCTATGGATTCAAATCCGATGGATTTTTCCATCGGAATTCCGATGAAGCTGACTTCCATCAGTCTTGCCTACACACCATCAGTCAAAAATCTGACCGTCCCAAACGCGGGTGACGTAAAACACTCCGACAAGCCGAGAAAAATGAAGTTCAATGCTTCTGAGCATGTGTCGATTTGATTCTGAGCATGCGTGGGGTTTTTTTTCCGATGGAGTTCCCCACAGACGATCGGAATTTTCTATCGTTTTTTTTTTCCATCAGATAAATGTAAAACATGTTCTATTTTTTCTCACCGATGGAAAAAAGACCAATGGGGCCCATACACGATTGGTTTGTCCGATGAAAAAAGTCCATCGAACTGTTTTCATCGGTAAAACCGATCGTGTGTACACAGCATAAGTGTTTGGTGCAGATATTTGTGAACAACTCTTCAAGGAAGACCCCTAGGACGAACGTGGTGAACAGCAAGGTAACGGCAGGCCCAAAATCTTAAACCAGCGGCCCCTGCAGGGGTATTGCTACACGTGCATTTAGGAAAGTATCCAGGCCCTTCTTAAAGCAATCTACTGAGCTGGCCAGAACCACCTCTGCAGGGAGTCTATTCCACATTTTCACAGCTCTTACTGTGAAGAAACCTTTCTGTATTTGGAGATGAAATCTTTTTTCCAAGAGTGCCCCCTTGTCCTCTGTGATGACCTTAAAGTGAATAACTCAACACCAAGTTCACTATATGGACCCCTTATATATTTGTACATGTTGATCATATCCCCCCTTAATCTCCTCTTCTCAAGAGGGAATAAATTCAGTTCCTCTAATCTTTCCTCATAGCTGAGCTCCTCCATGCCTCTTATCAGTTTGGTTGCCCTTCTCTGCACTTTCTCCAGTTCCCCAATATCCTTTTTGAGAACTGGGGCCCAAAACTGAACTGCATATTCCAGATGAGGTCTTACTAATGATTTATACAGGGGGGAAAATTATATCTCTCTCTCTCTGGAGACCATACCTCTCTTATACAAGAAAGACTTTGCTCGCTTTGGAAACCGCAGCTTGGCATTGCATGTTATTATTGAGCTTATGATCTACCAAAACCCCCAGATCCTTCTCCAATGTGTGCACCCAGGATTCCTTCCCCATCCTCCCTGTGAGTCACACCTATTACTGCCCCCCCCCCCAATAACCCTGTGTGCACCCAAAATGAATTTCCTATTTCTCTATCTGTGTCACATCCATTACTGACCCCAATAACCCCCCAGTGTGTACCCAGAATGACCATCCTCCCTATGTGCAACATTCATTACTGTCCCTTCTGTTGCCCAGTGGGCACCCTGAACAACTTCCCATCCTCCCTCTGTGTCACACCTATTCCTGCCCCCCCCCCCCAATAACCCAGTGTGCACCCAGAATGACTTCCCCATCCTCCCTGTTTTTCACATCCATTACTGTCCCTCAGTAACCCAGTGTGCACCCAGGATTCCTGCCCCCCTCCATCCTCCCTGTGTGTCACGCCTATTACTGCCCCCTCCCCCTATAACCCAGTGTGCACCCAGAATTCCTTCCCCATCCTCCCTGTGAGTCACACCTATTACTGCTCCCCCCCCCATAACGGCCTTCCCATCCACCCTGTGTGTCACATCTATTACTGCCCCCCCCCATAATAACCCAGTGGGCACCCAGGATTCCTTCCCTATCCTCTATCTGTGTCATATCTAATACTGACCCCAATAACCCAGTGTGCACCCTGAATGACCATCCTCCCTATGTGCAACATTCATTACTGTCCCCCCTGTTACCCAGTGTGCACCTAGAATGACTTCCCCTTCCTCCTTGTGTGTCACACCTATTACTGCCCCCCTCATAACCCAGTGTGCGCTCAGGATTCCTTCCCCATCCTCCCTGTGTGTCATATCCATTACTGCCCCCCCCCCCCCCATAACCCAGTGTGCACCCAAAATAAATTTCCTATTTCTCTATCTGTGTCACATCCATTACTGACCCCAATAACCCAGTGTGCACCCAGAATGACCATCCTCCCTATGTGCAACATTCATTACTATTAGTGTACAGCCAGTACTTGGCCATTACATGATCATCATATGACCCGCACACAACCAGTATATGACCAGTACATGATCACAACCACTACTTGACCATTATATGTTTAGTATAACTAGTACACGACAAGTATATGACCAGTACATGACCAGTATAAAACCAGTACTTGACCATTACATGATCAGTATATGACCAGTACATGACCAATATATGGACCAATATATGACCAGTATGCAACCAGTACATGACCATTATACAACCAGTATTTGACCATTGCATGATCAGTATATGACCAGTATATGACCGGTGTACAACCAGCAAATGACCAGTATACAACCAGTACTTGACCATTAAATGATCAGTATATGACCAGTACACGACAAGTATATGACCAGTATACAACCAGTACATGACCAGCACAATACCAGTACATGACCGATACGTGACCAGTATATCAGTAAGACTAGTCTATCACTAGGTAAATAAATGGGGTGGAGCTATGGTTGTCTGTCTGATGTAACAAAGTAGTAACTCCGCTGACATTGTATCAGGGTGACTCACCGGAATCTCCATCACTGAGAACAATAAACTTTGTTTTTCTCAGACAGCGTCATATTGACCCTTTCCCTGCCACTGACAGCTATAACAGCAACTGGAAAAGTTGAGTCCCTCCCACTAATAACCAGACAACCTCTGCTCCCTTCTGTCTCCTTTCTGTGTCATTATATGCCTGTCTCCATTTTCTCAAATTGTCTGGTTTATATGCATTCCCCATTCCACCCCCCCCCCCCCCCATCTGCCTTTTATGCATTTCCCTTAGTTCTCTTCCTCTCCCCCCATACTCTCATTCCTCTGCCCCCCCCTCCTCCACCCTTTACCCTCTCCCTCTGCCCCTCTCCTCCCCTTCCTTACTCGCTGTCTGTCTTACCCCCCCCTTACTCTCTCTACCTTTGCCCCCCATTCTCTCTCCATGCCTTCCACTTACTCTCTTTCCCCCTTACTCCCTATGCCACCCCTTATGCTCTCTCCCTCTGCCCCCCATACTCTCTTTCCCTCTGCCCTTCTCCTCCCCTTCCTTAGTCTCTTTCTGTCTTACCACCCCCCTGCTTCCTTACTCTCTCTACCCCTGCCCCCCATTCTCCCTATACCTCCCACTTACTCTCTGCTACCCTTACTCCCTATGCCACCCCTTATTCTCCCTCCCCCATACTCTCTTTCCCTCTGCCCCCCTTTGCCACCCTTTACTCTCTCCCTCTTCTCCTCTCCTTCCTTAGTCTCTTTCTCTCTTACCCCACCGCTTTCCTTACTCTCTCTACCTCTGCCCCCCTGTTCTCTCTCTATGCCCCCCACTTACTCCCTGCCCTACCTTACTCCCTATGCCACCACTTATTCTCTCTCCCTCTGCCCCCTCCTCCACCCTTTACTCTTTCCCTCTGCCCCTCTCCTCTCCTTCCTTACTCTTTCTGTCTTACCTACCCCCTCCCTTACTCTCTCTATCTCTGCCCCCTCCCATTCTCTCCCTATGCCTCCCACTTACTCTCTGCCCCCCTTACTCCCTAAGCCAACCCTTATTCTCTCTGCCCCCCATACTTTCTCTCCCTCTGCCCCCCTTCTCCACCCTTTACTCTCTCCCTCTGCCCCTCTCCTCCCTTACTCTTTCTGTCTTACCCCCACCCTCCTTCTTACTTTCTCTACCTCTCCCCCCCCCATTCTCTCCCTATGCCTCCTGCTTACTCTCTACCTCCCCCCTTACTCCTTATGCCACCCCTTATTCCCCTTATATGACCAGTACATGACCAATATACAACCAGTAAATGACTAGTACATGACTAGAATATGACCAGTACATGACCAATATACAACCAGTATATGAGCAGTAAATGACTAGTACAAGACCAGTATATGACCAGTACATTACCAGTAAATGACCAGTACATGACCAATTTCCAACCAGTATATGAGCAGTACAAGACCAGTATATGACTAGTACATGACCAATATATACAACCAGTATATGAGCAGTAAATGACCAGTATATGACCTGTACATGACCAATATACAACCAGTACGTGACCAGTATACAACCAGTAGATGATCAGTACATGACCAGTATAATACCAGTATATGACCATTATATTACCAGTACATGACCAGTAAACAACTGGTACAAGACTGGTAAATGACCATTCTATTACCGGTACATGACCAGTACATGACCAATATACAATCAGTATATGAGCAGTAAATGACTAGTACAAGCCCAGTATCTGACCAGTACATTACCAGTAAATGACTAGTATATGACCAGTACATGACCAATATACAACCAGTACGTGACCAGTAAATTACTAGTACATGACCAGTATACAACCGGTAGATGATCAGTACATGATCAGTATACCAGTATATGACCAATATACAACCAGTATATGAACAGTACGTGACCAATATACAACCAGTATATGAGCAGTAAATGACAAATATACAACCAGTATATGAGCAGTAAATGACCAATATACAACCAGTATATGACCAGTACATGACCAATATACAACCAGTATATGACCAGTACATGACCAATATACAACCAGTACATGACCAGTAAATGACTCGTGCATGACCAGTATACAACCAGTACATGACCAGTATAATACCAGTATATGACAAGTACACGACCATTATATTACCAGTACACGACCAGTATATTACCAGTATATGATCAGTACTTTGACCAGTCTATCTTTGTGTGAATGAGATGAGGATGGGGCTATGGCTGAGTGTCAGTCTGATGTAACAAAGTAGTAACTTCGCTCACATTGTATTAGTGTATGTCATTGGGTGAATAGGAAGGGGGTGGGGCTATGGCTGAGTGTCAGTCTGATGTAACAAAGTAGTAACTTCGCTCACATTGTATCAATGTGTATTATTGGGTGAAAAGGCAGGGGGCGGGGCTAAAGTTGTCAGTCTGATGTAACAAAGTAGTAACTTCGCTCACATTGTATCAATGTGTATTATTGGGTGAAAAGGCAGGGGGCGGGGCTAAAGTTGTCAGTCTGATGTAACAGAGAAGTAACTTCACTGACATTGTATCTGTATGACTCACCGCAATCTTCGCCCATTACAGAGAACAACAACAAAAACAGAGGAAATCTTTATTCATAAACCTACTGTATCTCCATTATTACTCATTGGCTGGCTTATATCTGCAGCCTAATAACCGGGTATTTGTTCAAAATTTCCATCCCGCCAACTGTAATTAGAAATTAGGCCTGGCCACCCACAGAAATTATTCCATAGGCAATGTGGTTAAGGTTATGATAGGGTGACCAGACATCCCCAGTTTCAGGGGACAGTCCCCGGATTGGGGACACTGTCCCCGGACCAAGTCTGTCCCCGGTTTTGTCCCCGGATTGGATTTGAACAGGGGCTGGGACAATTTCAAAGACAGTCAGTGCAGAATTAAAAAAAAATAAAAATCTGAATTACACCCCCCCGCTCCTACTAGCTTAGGGCAGGGCTTGACAAATTTGCTTGGAATCTAGGAGCCAGCTAAAAAAGTTAGGAGCCAGGAACACGCCCCGTCCCGCCGAGCTCGCGCGCAGAAGCGAACGCATACGTTAGTAGCGCCCGCATATGAAAGCGGTGTTCAAACCACACGTGAGGTATCGCCGCGATCGGTAGAGCGAGAGCAATAATTCTAGCCCTAGACCTCCTCTGTAACTCAAAACATGCAACCTGTAGAATTTTTTAAACGTCGCCTATGGAGATTTTAAAGGGTAAAAGTTTGTCGCCATTCCACGAGCGCACGCAATTTTGAAGCGTGACATGTTGGGTATCAATTTACTCAGCGTAACATTATCTTTCACATTATACAAAAAAACTGGGCTAACTTTACTGTTGTCTTATTTTTTTATTAAAAAAAAGTGTATTTTTTCCCAAAAAAGTGCGCTTGTAAGACCGCTGCGCAAATACGGTGCGACAAAAAGTATTGCAACGACCGCCATTTTATTCTCTAGGGTGTTAGAATAAAAAATATATATAATGTTTGGGGGTTGTAATTAGAGGGAAGGAGATGGCAGGGAAAACAGACAGGGAAACTCCATTAGCATTGCTGGTTGTCATACCAACGGCCACCACAAGATGGCACTAGACCACAGAAGAAAGCATAGGCCTGCAGAAGGCCGCAAAGCCGCGGCCTCAATTACCGGCCGACGCGGCCCGACGCGATCCCGCGGCGCGGAGGGGGGGGCACGGAGACACAGCATACCCCAGCTGTGCTGCCCCAGGCGCCAGGTCGCTAATTCTAGTCGCCATGGCGACCTGGTGCCCGGGGTTTGTCGAGCCCTGGTTTAGAGAGGTGTATTTTTTTCCATTAACTGTGCCCCTTTCTGATGATCATGTGCTGGTCGGAGCGGAGGGAATATTTCTTCAGTTTCGGGCGCATGCCCATTAAGCTCCGCTCCAATGTTCTGCCTTGGCTCAAGTCCCGGCCAGCCGCCTGCTTATCTCCTTGCCTTACCTGGCAGAGTGATCTTCCTCCACTCCCCACCCAGTAGTAGCCGGGACCCGGAGAGTAAGACTTGACAGACTGTGAGGCGGGCAGCGGCGACGGGCAGAGAGTCGCTGATTGCCGCAATTACTAGTAAAAAAATAAAAATATGTCCCCGGATTTCATTTTAAAAATCTGGTCACCTTAGGTTATGATCTGTATAAAGAGAAATGATTAGTGCTAAGGGTGGCCATACATATCACAATCTGATTTATATTTACCAAAATGATGTGTAGCGGCCTCACCTCTCTCTCTTGCTCCATCGGTTACATGGCTGTTGTCTAGGGGTACTTGGGAGAGAGAGATGATACACACCACGGCCCGTATTCTCCCGTAACCAGGAGGTGAAGGCCAAGGATTGGGCTTTCGTGTAGATGTCCTAGAGCCAAGTCCAGTCCTTCGTCCCTGGCTCCTTTGCTTAGTAACCCAAGTTCCACACAGTGAGTAGGTACAACTCAGTTTTATTCTTCTTGCCAAACAATAAAACAGTCTTTCTCCTTTTGAATAATGGGGAAACAGATCGAGGCACAATCCTTTCCCTTCTTGCTGCTGCCCACTGTGCTGTCACCAGTGGGGAATAGTCACTGCCACTGACTAGGTAATTTAGAACGTGAATTTACCTTCTCTCACTTTGCCCCTGTCAGGGGAAGAAGTCCGTCCAAGGGAGAAATGGAGGCCTCTCCATCACCAGCGATGCTGCGCCGGACTCTTCGGAGAAGTTACTGCGCACCAGTCCTCACGAACTCAGACACGGGCACCCAAGGAGTTAGGGTCCCCTCGAATTCCTCCAACCTCGCGGAACTCAGTCAAAGGTACTGAGCCCCAGGCATCCGCCATAGTACCTCACCCCAGGCTAAAGGTGCCTGGAATGGACTCCATCTCTGTTCCAGCTAGGCCAAGGGTGCCTAGGCCTGGAACACCGGAACGCCAGCACCCAAGCTGAAGGTGCCTGGGTGCGGCCACGTTCTCCGACTCTCTCCCTAAAATCAGGGCCTCTGCCCCCTTTATTACCTCTCCCTTTGCATCACAGCGGGTTCCCCGCCCCGCTGTACCAGCTCCAGGGGAGGACAAAAAGGCACGGTTCGCGGTGTATGTTCAGCTCGGGCCCAAGGCAACAGCGCCACCCAGAGACCCCACGGAACTTCACACCACCAGAGTCCTTACAAATTCAAATACCCGCTACAGATGGAATATCAGGGCAAATTTATACAGTCCAATTACTTTCTATAGAAACAAAATAAATGCGGCGCCGTGAAAATATGTCGATCCTAGAAATAGACATATACAGATAGCCAACCACAAACACTGTATGTAGAATGTGGCCTGTGAAGCAGTGATAGAGAAATAATAAGTGTAACCAAAGGAAATTGTTGTGGCCTATGAAGCCGTGACAAACATAAATGATTAGGGTGGACTATAATGTACACACCATAAATGAACTAAGATGCACACACACCAGTCCAAACAACAAGTGTAAAAATATGTTGAAAAATGAAATATCATACATACAAATATCACTGTGAATAGAAAAAAATATATATATAATAGACATAGACAAATGGGTGTTTAACTACTGTGACAGCAGGAAGGTAAAGTCACCTGGTTGCATCCAGGGGGGTAGATATATTTCGCCCAGATTCAGGCTTTACGCCGACTTATACAACTAGGTGGAGAGTTGTATAAGCCCAGCTGAGGATAGTGGGCTCATGGATGACTCATACCTCTAGGGAGAGTGTGGGGCGTCGTGCAGACAGGGAGTTGATGAGACCAGCTGAAGCTTGTCAGCTCATTTAGGCCTCTATAAGAACTCCCAGCTTCATTAGATGTTAGCTCATGCCTGGAAGCAGACCTGTGTGGACTTCCTGGAGAGAGTGAACCCTTGTGCGGTGAGACAAAGGCTGTGTGGCTATTTGCTTGGACATTTAAAACCAGGGACTTAGGGACTAGGACAGCACTAGGCTGATCCCAGTTGTTAGTTAGGAAACCTGTATGTTTAGTCAGAGGTCAAGTTGACCAGGATTTATTTTGTTTATGTTTCTTTTGGCTTTGCTGTGTTTTGTCACTGTAAATAGAAAATAAACCGCACTTTTTTTTGATTTTGAAAACCACAACCTCCGTTTGCTGGGCCTGTTTTTGTGTGGGGAGCCCATCCCGGGGGTCACACACACCCGCTGCCGAGCTAACCCCCTCACAGTTGGTGGAGAACCAGTGGCAGTTTTTTTTTAAGCCAGCATGGAGGAGATACTGAAGCAGCTGGCTCTAGCAAATGCCAATCAACAACAGAACTTCGCAGCCCAGCAGCAAGCTCATCAACAGAGCCTTGCAGCCCAGCAGCAAGCTCACCAACAGAGTCTGGAAGCTCAGCAACAAGCCCAGCAGCAATCTGAGGCCCGCTTCATAGACCTGTTACAGAAGCAAGAGCAGAGACTACAACAAATGGAAGCAGTAATGCAGCAACGTCCGCAGACCAGTGAGGGAAGCCGTCCCACTAATACCGCGTCCTTTGGGGTGAGTCGTTTATTGACAAAAATGACTGGAGAGGATGATCCAGAGGTATTTTTGACCACATTTGAAAGGACTGCTGAAAGAGGAAAGTGGCCTGAGGAGCAGTGGGCTGGACTGGTGGCTCCTCTGTTAACTGGTGAATCGCAGAAGGCTTACTATGACCTAGAGCCTGACCAAGCAAAAGACTATGTGATGCTAAAAGCTGAAATATTGGCAAGGCTGGGTGTCACCCAGGCTGTCCGGGCTCAGTGTGTGCATAACTGGACTTTCCAGCTTGGAAAACCCCCCAGGTCTCAAATGTATGATCTCATTCACCTGAGCAGAAAGTGGCTACAGCCAGAGACTTTGTCCGCACCAAAGATTGTGGAACGTGTTGTAATGGATCGGTTTTTGAGAGCTCTTCCTACTGCCATCCAAAAGTGGGTAAGCCATGGAGACCCAGAGACGGCCGATGGTCTTGTGGATCGTGTGGAGAAATACTTGGCTACAGAGAACCTGACGGCCTCTTCCAGAGACACTCGGACTTTCCACCCTAAGACCAGACCATCCCCAGGGGCGGATAAGAGGATTCCAAGGGGTGAGGGTGGAGAGAGTGAGAGGGTGGGAGCTCTACCCCAAGTTTGGCGAGAACAGCCTGGGAAATCAGCGGCTCAAGAGGCGGCAAGAAGGATCGTTTGCTACCGCTGCCGGCAAGCGGGACATATTGCAGCCAATTGCCCGGTTGTGGAGGAACCCATGCAGTGTGACTTTCTGACGGGCAGACGTCAGTCGCTGTGTGCGACAGTCGCATGCACTGCCATTCGAGGAACTGAGAAACATTTATGCAAAATGTGTGTTAATGGTAGAAATGTTGTGGTATTGCTGGATTCAGGTAGCCTTGTGACCCTGATAAAGGCTGAGTTAGTTAAAACAGAGGTCTCTGGGAATAGCAAGGTAGCTGTTATTTGTGTGCATGGGGACACCCGAGAGTATCCAGTGACTACAGTGTGTTTCGAGACCCCCAAAGGTACCCTCTCTCATCCAGTGGGCTTAGTATCTCAGTTACCGCATGACGCCATTGTGGGAAGGGATTTTCCGAAGTTCTGGGAACTGTGGGATGATCCTGAGCCCCCCACTGGTGCCCCTATGTACCAGGAATGTGATAGCCAGAACTCCCCTGAGAGTGGTGAGGACTCTCCGGAATTTCCCTTATCAGTATTGGCAGGGGAGACTCAAGAAACTGGAGAGGAGCCCACCTCCTCAGACGAAAACCTACCGTCTGTGGAGTTTTCTGATCTTGAGGTTCACAGGGAAAACTTTGCCACAGAACAGTTGAAAGACCCCGCCCTAATAAAGGCACGGGAAAACGTAGTGAAAATAGATGGCGAGTTAGTGAACCCAGATAATACCTGCACTTACCCATACTTCAGCGTAGAGAAGGACCTACTGTATCGGGTGGCAAAAAGGGCAGAAGAAACCGTTGAGCAGCTTGTGGTGCCCAAACCTTACAGGAAGTTGGTGTTGGAGTTGGCCCATGGGCACATTCTTGGAGGTCATCTGGGGACAGAGAAAACCCGAGAGAGGGTATTACAGAGATTCTATTGGCCGGGGGTGATGAAGGACATAGAAAATTATTGTTCCTCCTGCCCTGTGTGTCAGAGGTCGGCCCCGATGCCACATTTCTGTAGCCCGCTGGTCCCTCTACCCATCATTGAGGTCCCGTTTGAGAGGATCGCCATGGATTTGGTAGGTCCTATAATCAAGTCCGCTAGGGGGCACCAGTACATATTAGTTATAATGGACTATGCCACCCGTTATCCAGAAGCGATCCCTCTCCGAAATACCTCGGCCAAAACCATAGCCAAAGAGCTATCTCTTGTGTTTAGCCGGGTGGGTATTTGTAAAGAACTGCTTACGGACCAAGGTACACCCTTTATGTCCCGGGTTATGAAGGAGCTGTGTAAATTGTTCAAAGTGACGCAATTACGTACATCTGTGTATCACCCCCAAACCGATGGGCTGGTTGAAAGATTCAACAAAACCCTAAAACAAATGTTGAAGAAAGTGGTGGATAGAGATGGAAAGGATTGGGACTGTCTACTTCCTTATCTGATGTTTGCTATTAGGGAGGTGCCCCAATCCTCTACGGGATTCTCCCCCTTTGAGTTACTGTATGGGAGACACCCAAGAGGGCTGTTGGATATTGCCAAGGAAACTTGGGAAAGTGAGAGTTCTCCCCACAGGAGTGTGATTGAGCATGTCGCCCTGATGCAAGACCGAATTGCACAGGTAATGCCCATCGTGAAGGAACATTTGGCCCAAGCGCAGTTAGCACAGCAGAGAGTGTACAACCGTGGAGCCAAGACCCGTACCTTTTCCCCGGGGGATAGGATACTGGTACTTGTCCCTACGGTTGAAAGTAAATTCCTTGCCAAATGGCAAGGCCCCTACGAGATAATGGAAAAAGTGAGCGAAGTGAATTACAAGGTCAGACAACCAGGAAGGCGAAAGCCCGAACAGATCTATCACGTTAATCTGTTGAAAGCCTGGAGGGATAGAGAGTCCCTAGTCGCAGACACTTGGTCACCAGCTCAAACTGGTTGCGTGATTCCTGAAGTTGGAATAGCAGCCACCTTGTCACAACCCCAACAACAGGAGGTTAAGGAGTTTGTGCTTCGCAACAAGGAGGTATTCTCTGAGCTGCCGGGACAAACATCTGGGGTAGAGCATGACATCATTACCCCGCCCGGTGAAAGGGTGAAGTTAAAACCCTATCGGATCCCAGAGGCCCGAAGGGAGGCAATACGGGAGGAAGTACAGAAAATGCTGAACTTAGGGGTGATAGAGGAGTCCCAAAGTGATTGGTCTAGTCCCATTGTGTTGGTGCCTAAACCGGATGGGAGCTGGCGATTTTGTAACGATTTTCGTCAGTTGAACAAAGTTACAAAATTTGACACCTACCCCATGCCACGTATAGATGAGTTGATCTGGGAACAGCCCGATACATGACGACTCTTGACCTCACAAAAGGGTATTGGCAAATCCCCCTGGCCAAATTGGCCAAAGAGAAAACCGCATTTGTAACCCCAGACGGGGCGTTCAGAGGCGTTGCTAGGGGGGTGCGGGGGGTGCGGTCCGCCCCCGGGTGACACCCGCTAGAGGGGTGACACCCTCCTTTTTTTTTTTTTTTTTTTTTTTTTTTTTAATTTTTTTTTTTTTTTTTTTTTAATTTTTTTTTTTTTTTTTTTTACAGCTGACCCATTCATTGATTAATTTCACCCCGCTGGGCTGGAAGCCTGGAACAACACCTCCAGCGCCGCGGCCGCGCCTGGTGTGTGTCCTCCGGCTCCTTATTCTTCCTATTCCTAAATTCCAATGTCATGGACATAAAGTCTGCAAAGTACTTTGGAATCATGTTTGATAGCACACCCGACATATCACATACTGACCAGATGTCCGAAGTGATCAGATATGTGAACATCAAGAATAGGAAAGTTGAAGTAAAAGAAGTGTTTCTAGGATTTTTCCCTTTAAAGGGGAAAAAAGCTGCTGATCTCAGTGTGGATATCTTTAAAAAATTAGAGAGTGATGGACTGGACATAATGATGTGTCGTGCTCAGGGTTATGATAATGCTGCTACTATGGCTGGAATTCATGGAGGTGTACAATCCATTATTAGGGAAAAAAACAAAAAAGCGATTTTTAATGGCTGTGTGGACCATTCACTGAACTTGTGCGGTCAGCACTCTTTCGCTGAGAATGCTTCATGTGTGACATTTTTTGGAACACTTCAGTCAATGTTTTCTTTTTTTGCTGCTTCCACCCATCGATGGGATGTGTTAATTCACCATACTGGAGTGTCAGTGAAAAGATTATCAACAACACGCTGGAGTGCTCATCATGCTGCAGTTAAGCCAGTAAAAGAAAAATTGAATATGTTTGTGTCTGCAATCGAAGCGCTTTGTGATCCTTCTGAAAATATGGACACAAGAGGAGCAGCAGAATGTCTACTGCCTGCTGTCTGTGATTTTACGTTTTTGTGCTACCTATACTTCTGGGGTGATGTACTTCAAGAAGTTGATGTTACACAACAGTACCTGCAGACCAAAGGCTTAAGTCTGGACAAGGTGGTGACAAAGCTAGAGTCACTAAGACTTTTTCTGTTTGAAGAGCGCAGCCACCTAGTGGAACATGCAATTAAGCAGGCACATTTAAAATCTAAAGAATATGGAATTGCCGTAGAGAGAAGAGCCAGGTTTAAGAAGAGGATGGCAGGGGAACAGGCACGTGATGCTGGAGGCATAAGTCTACAAGACGAGAACAAGAGGGCAATGCTTGAGTGCATTGATCGCTTCCATTCTGAACTCCAGATCAGATTAAGAGCCATCATGGAAGTTGCAGCCATGTTTGAGGCTGTTCAAGCAAAGAGTCTCATATATGAAACTGAAGAAACATTAAAGGTGTCCATTCCAAAACTGACCACTTTTTATGACGAAATATCTGAGAGTGAGCTGTTAATGGAAATACCCAGACTGAGGAGACATCTCAAAGCAGCCAAGATCAACCTAGAAGAAGTCAAAGATTGGTCGGCTTTACAAGTTTTGACCTTCATAGCAGAATGGGACTTCATTGAATCTCTTCCAACCCTTTCACTATGTCTAAAAATATTTCTGACAATCTGTGTGTCTGTGGCTTCATGTGAGAGGAGCTTTTCAAAGTTGAAGCTGATAAAAAACTATTTGCGTTCAACGATGGGACAGGCAAGGCTTTCTGATCTTGCAATATTATCAGTTGAAAGTGAACTAGCGAAATGTATTGATTTTGATGATGTTGTTCACAATTTTGCAGCTGTCAAGGCTAGAAAAGCAAAGTTTTGATTTAGATGTTAACTAAATGCTTTCATATTTGTTCCTGTTTTTGTGTTATTTATTTATTAATTCAGTAAAGTTTAAAGTTAAAATAAATACAGTTCTTTAACAGTTTAAGCTTTGATTTCTATTATTTTCATATGATTTTGTTATTCAAATTTGCTAGTTGATTGATAGTTATTAACGGCACTACTGTTGCCAATATATGCAGTGTTATTAGGGTGAAAAAAATTATTGGGGGGGGGGTGACACCATGTTATACCGCACCAGGTGACACCAACCCTAGTGACGCCACTGGGGGCGTTCCAATATAAAAGAATGCCGTTCGGGTTACAGAATGCGCCGGCCACATTCCAGCGGAAAATGGACCAGATGCTGAGGCCCCATCGGAAGTATGCTGCGGCTTACCTGGATGACGTAATTGTCCATAGCACAGATTGGGCCTCACATCTGCCAAAAGTGCAAGCAGTCCTGGACTCTGTTCGGGAAGCGGGGTTTACGGCTAACCCCAAGAAGTGTACCATTGGGCAGGAGGAGGCCAAATATCTTGGGTACACCATTGGGAGGGGAGTAATAAAACCCCAACTCAACAAAGTCGAGGCCATCCAGAGTTGGCCACGTCCCAACAGCAAGAAGCAGGTACGAGCCTTTCTGGGAATCGCTGGGTATTATCGGCGATTCATTCCCCACTTTGCTTCTAAGGCTGTGCCCCTAACCAACCTAACGAAGGGGAAAGGGTCGGTCATGATTAAATGGACCCCGAGGCTGAGGCAGCATTCCAATTCTTGAAACAAGCCTTATGTAGCCAGCCAGTGTTGTACTCACCCGACTTCTCTAAAGACTTTGTCGTACAAAGTGATGCGTCAGATGTGGGGTTAGGAGCAGTATTGTCCCAGGTCTGGCACGGGGAAGAGCACCCAGTCATTTACCTCAGCAGGAAGTTGAAGTCCCATGAGGTAAATTACGCCACGGTTGAAAAGGAGTGTTTAGCGGTGAAGTGGGCTCTAGATTCCCTTCGGTACTATCTGCTAGGTAGGCACTTTGACATGGTTACGGATCACGCTCCGTTAAAGTGGATGGCTCAAAACAAGGAAACAAATAGAAGAGTGAATAGGTGGTTCCTGGCCCTCCAGGAATTCAACTTCACAGTAAAGCATCGCCCTGGCGTTCAAATGGGGAATGTGGATGCTTTGTCTCGAGTACATGAATGCCTGATTGCTGGTGTTCCAACCCCGAGGTTAAAACAAGAGGGGGGGGGGTATGTGACAGCAGGAAGGTAAAGTCACCTGGTTGCATCCAGGGGGGTAGATATATTTCGCCCAGATTCAGGCTTTACGCCGACTTATACAACTAGGTGGAGAGTTGTATAAGCCCAGCTGAGGATAGTGGGCTCATGGATGACTCATACCTCTAGGGAGAGTGTGGGGCGTCGTGCAGACAGGGAGTTGATGAGACCAGCTGAAGCTTGTCAGCTCATTTAGGCCTCTATAAGAACTCCCAGCTTCATTAGATGTTAGCTCATGCCTGGAAGCAGACCTGTGTGGACTTCCTGGAGAGAGTGAACCCTTGTGCGGTGAGACAAAGCCTGTGTGGCTATTTGCTTGGACATTTAAAACCAGGGACTTAGGGACTAGGACAGCACTAGGCTGATCCCAGTTGTTAGTTAGGAAACCTGTATGTTTAGTCAGAGGTCAAGTTGACCAGGATTTATTTTGTTTATGTTTCTTTTGGCTTTGCTGTGTTTTGTCACTGTAAATAGAAAATAAACCGCACTTTTTTTTGATTTTGAAAACCACAACCTCCGTTTGCTGGGCCTGTTTTTGTGTGGGGAGCCCATCCCGGGGGTCACACACACGAGCTAACCCCCTCACACTACTTACGCAGCATAAAGACCAGTCCCCTTTTTGCGATTCGGCACTGCGTCGATTTAACTGACAATTGCGCGGTCGTGCGACGTGGCTCCCAAACAAAATTGACGTCCTTTTTTTCCCACAAATAGAGCTTTCTTTTGGTGGTATTTGATCACCTCTGCGGTTTTTATTTTTTGCGCTATAAACAAAAATAGAGCGACAATTTTGAACAAAATGCAATATTTTTTACTTTTTGCTATAATAAATATCCCCCAAAAATATATAAAAAAAACTTTTTTTTCCTCAGTTTAGGCCGATACGTATTCTTCTACATATTTTTGGTAAAAAAAATCACAATCAGCGTTTATTGATTGCTTTGCGCAAAAATGACAGCGTTTACAAAATAGGGGATAGTTTTATGGCATTTTTATAAAAAAATTTTTTTTACTAGTAATGGCGGCGATCAGCGATTTTTTTTCGTGACTGCGACATTATGGCAGACACATCGGACACTTTTGACACATTTTTGTGACCATTGTCATTTTTACAGCGATCAGTGCTATAAAAATGCACTGGTTACTGTAAAAATGACACTGGCAGTGAGGGGTTAACCATTAGGGGCGCTGAAGGGGTTAAGTGTGCCTAGGGGCGTGTTTCTAACTGAGGGGGGGCGTGGCTACGAGTGACACGTCACCGATCTCCGCTCTGATTACACAGAGCGGAGATCGGTGACAGTGTCAGTAGGCTAGCGGAGAGATGTTGTGTTTACACTAACATCTCCCCGCTCCATCCCTCCGTGAGACGATCGCGGGGATCCCCGCGGCCCGACTCACAGGGATGACTGCAGGGTCGCGAGCATGCCGCCGCTGGCGGCGCGCGCGCGACCACACGGCAGGCAGTTAAAGGGGACGTACAGGTACGTGATTGTGCCTGTACGTGCCATTCTGCCGACGTATATATGCCGTGAGCGGACCTTAAGTGGTTAAAGTCCATGTAAAAATAAAATATGAAAAAAATAATGAGAGAGAAAGAATCCATATAAGATCCTACACCAATGCAATGTCCACATCAACCCATGTAGAGTAGCTTTGATACTTGTAGATGTTAAGGATGCACAACACCCAGGGACATGATTTCCAACACCGGGTGAGGAGGGGGGGGAGAAATAAATACTCTTACCCCTATATGTGGACTCACACGCCAGCGGCGGTGGGTCAAACAGGCATAGAGATGATCCACTCAAGTTCACATGTAGACTGGAACTCCTATGGACAGCGACGTCCTATAGCAGCACCAGGCAAAGTGGTAGTGAAAAGCCAAAAAGGTTATCTAAATGGGTGTGGGCAATAGAATTCCGTGCTGCGAACATGACCATGGACGTGACCACCATTGGGGAACCAGCTATACCGGAGGGAGTAGTAATACTCACTGCAGGTATTGGGGGAGGGTCCACCAACGGCACGCTAGGCGGCCAATGAGGGAAGGCGGCGTCAGACAGTGGGGCAGCGGAAGCTGCCCGCCGTCCTGACGCCAGCCACCTCGTAGGGACGCAGAGATGGAAAACAGCAGCGCAAGCGCGCCAGCGTCACAAATTGGCCGCCTAGTGTGCCGTTGGTGGACCCTCCCCCAATACCTGCAGTGGGTATAACTACTCCACACCCATTTAGGTAACCTTTTTGGCTTTTCACTACCACTCTACCCTGTCACACCCTTCTATCCCTCTTTATCATTGATCCCAACTCTCCCTCTGTCTCTGGTATACTACCTCAGCAATGGGGTTGGCTTACAGTCCCTTTACCACTTACATTGTTACCACAATGGGGCACAACGTATCTTACCTCATACTACTTTATATATCACATTCTTTTTACCTATTGGTCCCTGCTTTACTTCACTCCCTCCTCTTTTTACTTTTCTGGTTATTTCACGATATCTTATTATATCCTTTGTCCCCTATATAGGCGGCTACACCCACGTAAGACATATCCACAATTCTATACCCATGGAGGTCCCTACTTGGGAACCCCAGCTTTTCCACCGGATTTCCAGCTTGCATGGTGGGGCCAGTCCACCTCAGCTCCCGGGGGCTGATGTTCCTCCGGCCGGCCGCCCCCCCCCCCCCGCCCTCCACGCCTATACTCACAGTCATAGGCATACCTGTAAGTAACTCTGGGAATTGTTACTACTCTATTTCTTCCCTCCCTCCCTATTCTTAGATCCATTATACTATTTTACCTTAAATCCTATTGCTTTAATATTTATAGACCTCTACCTCATACCTGCTCCTGAAGAGTGGCAGTAGCCACGAAACGCGTCGAGCCAATAGATGCCCCCTCGCATACATACTGCTACTGCACCACCAACTACCTCGTACATCGATTGGATTTTACCAACCAATCATGGTCATAATTACTATGGAGATACACTTTAAGGAAACTGGTTTTGCATAATGTTTACCAAAATATACCAAATAAACCTGACTGTGAGCCATTAGATGCCCCTCTGCATATATATATGGTAATACTATTACTACCAACCATTTCCTATACCAATTGGATTGTGCCAGCGTATTAAAGTCCCACTCTTTTACCACGGAGACACGCTTCAATGAATTGGCCCCCCTCTTTTTTACTGTTTTAAATATGGACCAATCATGTTATCACACTCTAATACTATTAATTGTAATATTTTATGTACTATTCAATTTTTGACTACTATACTAAGTATGCTATGTCACTATTGTTTTTGTTATGTTCTATATGCGATTAAAATACTGACTGCCAATTGCTGTCATGCAATGCTTTCATGTAATGTCTTTGGTTCTATTAGACTAGGTACCTTCCACATTCATTTGTTTCGTGCTATCTCCTGGGATGTATGCTTCATACAAAGTCCCACCCTTGTTCTTTTTTGTCTAAGTGGGTGCATAGGAAGAAAGAGTAAGGGGGAGCAGAGTGACATACGGTGCCTGAAAAAGTATTCATACCCCTTGAAATTTTCCAAATTTTGTCATGTTACAACCAAAAACATAAATGTATTTTATTGAGATTTTATGTGATAGACCAGGGGTGTCCAAACTTTTTTCAAAGAGGGTCAGATTTGATGAAGTGAACATGCTTGAGGGCCGACCATTTTGCCTGACATTCTTTAAACCATTAAAATTTGGTCGAAGTGTGTTTGTTCGAGCACTAATACACTGCCCAACAAGAATTCTCTTGCCTTTGTGGCTGTGTGTGGTGAAGAACTTAACTTTAATAAGGGTCAGTGCCCATCAATGCAGCCAAATCAGTGCCCATCTGCAGCCTCACAAGTGCCATGAATGCAGCACCCACCGTATTGCCATGAATGCAGCACCCACCATATTGCCATGAATGCAGCACCCACCATATTGCCATGAATGCAGCACCCACCATATTGCCATGAATACAGCACCCACCATATTGCCACGAATACAGCACCCACCATATTGCCACGAATGCAGCACCCACCATATTGCCACGAATACAGCATCCACCATTATGCCACGAATACAGCACCCACCATATTGCCACGAATGCAGCACCCACCATATTGCCATGAATGTAGCACCCACTCTATTGCCATGAATGCAGCACCCACCACATTGCCATGAATGCAGCACCCACCGCATTGCCATGAAATCAGCACCCACCGCATTGCCATGAATGCAGCACCCACCGTATTGCCATGAATGCAGCACCCACCGTATTGCCATGAATGCAGCACCCACCGCATTGCCATGAATGCAGCACCCACCGCATTGACATGAATGCAGCACCCACCGTATTGCCATGAATGCAGACTCACCATTGTCGTCAGTGCAGCCTGATTCATGTCCATCTGCAGCCTTGAGGAGACAGGGAGGGGGCGGGACAAGCGCAGAGAGACATACAGGAGAAATTCCTGTTTTCTCGGCTGACTCTTTAATTGAAAGTCCCGCCTCCTATGATGGACAGAACAGTTGTCCAATGGCAGCACAGGAGACGGGACTTCCTTTTACACAGGACGCCGTGTAAACAGGAAATACTCCTGTATCCTGTATGGCACTCGTCCCGTCTCCTCCAAGTCAGCCAGCATTTATATCTTTTGTGGCCCCCGGCGCTCGGGATTTGTTGGGGGCCACAAAAGATATATATGTCAAAATTACCAGGCGGGCCGTCCAAAACCGGAACGCGGGTGTCAGGTCACCTAGACTCTTGGCGGAGACGTAAAAGGGCGCTGGCCACTGAAGAGACACGAGCCGGTTCTTCGAAGATATTCCGAAAAAGTTTCAAGAAGCCAGACAGGCTAGAAACCACTGGATCATTCAGTTCCCACAGAGGGGCTGCCCAGGCTAAAGCTTCACCAGAGAGGAGGGAAATGATATAGGCTACCTTAGCCCGATCAGACAGGAAGTTTTGGGGCTGGAGCTCAAAATGAATCGTGCATTGGCTAAGGAACCCCCTGCAAGCCTTGGAGTCCCCAGAGAAACGGGACGGAGCTGGCAGTTGTAGCGAGTGTGTGGCTGCGACTGGTGCAATAGGTGCAGCCGCTGATTGTATTTGAGGTTGCGGATTCAGGGTTTCCAAGGAGGCCTGAAGCTGCTCGAAGCGAGAAGCCAGATCCTGGAGGAATCGCATCACCTGAGTCTGATTCGATTCCTGGGTTTCAAGTCTGCGAACTATGCCCTGCAATGGATCATCCGCGGGGAGCGGGATGTCAGCCGGGTTCATGGCTGATCAAACTGTCAGGTCACCTACGGCCAGGTGACAGATGCACACCGTAGGGTGACAGGAGTGCACCGCAAGGTAGTGAACCCTATGGCTGACTGCTGCGGATAGGAAACTGGGTGGTTGTGGAAAGCGGGACCAGAGGAGCACAAAGAGAAGAAATAATCTGGACTGCCGCACTCTGGTTGAACGTATTATTTAATGAAGAAAATTAAAATGCCAAAAAAAAATTAATTCAAAAAAGAAATAAATAAATAAACAATCCATCCAAAAACAATCAAAAGTGAAGGGACATGCAGGGTGACAGCTAACGCGTTTCACATCAGGGTGTGATGCTTACTCATACCAGAGGAGCACAATCGGGATCCTATAGGAAGCTAGAGCCAAGATTCCCCAGGGCGCGGAGTCTAAGACCCAGCAGGTCTTCTCCAGAGCCTCTAGTGGTGAGGATGTTATGCTGCAGGCTGGGTCCAGGTCACGGCCCCTAGAGTCTCCTAGCTCACGCCCCGTAGGATAAGGGGACAAGAGGGGAAGCAGCAGCACAAGATATAAGAGTAATGAATAACAAGCTGAAGGTCAAGGGCCACAAGCGGACAAGGATAACGAAAGACAAGCCGAAGGTCAAGGGTCACGAGCAGACAGGGATAGTCGGGGACAAGCCAATATTGTAACAGAGAGACAGACGTAGCACACGGCAGGCAGGAACCCAAACACACAATGCCTAACAAACACGTTGATCAGCAAAGCAGGCTTGCAGTGCACAGGTTAATATAGTGTTCTGTGATAGGGCCTGGGGTGGAGTCTGGCTGGGAGGAGATTATAAAGGAAGCCAGGTGAAAGGGTTCAGGCCTCTAAGATGAACACATGGGAAGGAAGGTAAGCTGACAGACAAACACTACTGCATATCCATGACAGTACCCTCCCTCTTATGGGCCCTCCCCCGCCTGGGCCTAGGCTTAAAGGGAAATCTCTGATGAAACCTTCTCAACAGATGAGGTGCAACGACATCAGATGCAGCGATCCAAGACGCCTCCTCAGGACCAAAACCTCTCCAATGCACAAGGTACTGAAGAATGCCTCTGCAGAGCCGAGAATCCAGAACTTGTCTAACCTCGTACTTAAGATTATCCTCAGAGACCGAAAACGAGGTAGGGAGATGACAAGAAGATCTATTGAGGACCAAAGGCTCTCTAGGAATAAACAAGGGCATGAGAGGATCAACAGGAATCTGAGGAGGGTCCCCTAGACCCTTAAAGGGGAACTGGTCATCTTGCACAGGACCATCAGACTGGGCAGATGTCAGTGGGACCCTGAAGTCAGGTTGGTTTGAAGGTGACATGTCTCCGGAGTCAAGCTGAATAGCTGAAAGACAAGCAGAATGTCCTGAACCAGAAAAAGTAGGAGGCTCACTGGGCATGGGCTGGACTGGCATAACTAGTACAGAGGCCGAGTGAAAAGCAGAGTCAGGTGTAGCGACTACCTGAATCGCATCGCAAGACGTAGCGACTGCAGGACTTGTAGACAAGCTAGCCTGGCTGTGCGTCCAAGGGTGGTTAGGGACAGAGAAATGTAAATGGTTATGCAACCTGGAATGAATGACCGGCTTAGGTTCACAGGGGGCAACCTTGGGTAGGCAGGACGAGGAACAGGAGGGACCCCAAGCCAGGACCTGTCCAGTAGTCCAGTCCACATGAGGAGAATGGAGCTGTAACCATGGGAGACCCAAAATTATAGGCGTTGAGGCCTTGGGTAAGATAAGGAAGGATATCCACTCCTGGTGGAGTGTCCCTACCGACATCTTAACAGGGAGGGTCTGGAAGCGGATAGGTCCCCCTGGGAGAACAGTACCATCAATCGCCAAGACCACCAATGGCGTGGTGAGGGGCAAAAGAGTAAGTCTCATGGACGATGCGATTTCCCAGTCCATGAAATTACCAGCAGCTCCGGAATCCAGATATGCTGAGACCGAATGAGAAGAAGCACCAACATGAAGGAACACAGAAAGCAGAAGACGAGAAGGGGAAGGTGATATTTCTGGGTCCAATACTCCACTTGCCAGATGAAGTGGACCCGAACGTTTTTCTGGACAAAGAGAGCAAGTGTCACGAAAATGACCTTTGCCCCCACAGTAAAGACACAGACCAAGAGTTCTGCGCCTAGCACGTTCCTCGGGGGATAGCCTGGTCCGACCCAGCTGCATGGGTTCCTCAGCTGGTAGGAGATGCTCTACGGGTCGAAGAGAGGGGAGCTCAGGCTGACTAAGAACCAAGGAGTGCTGGCGTTGCTTTTCTAAGGTCCTCTCCTGAAAGCGAATATCGATCTGGTTACACAAGGAGATAACGCCGGCCAGATCAGTGAGGATGGTTCTTCCTGCTAATTCATCCTTCACTCTATCAGACAGGCCATGCAAAAAGGTTGCGACTAAGGCCTCATTGTTCCAGCTCAACTCAGCCGACAGTATGCGGAAATGAAAGGCATACTGTCCCACAGAAGCAGACTCTTGGCGGAGACGTAAAAGGGCGCTGGCCACTGAAGAGACACGAGCCGGTTCTTCGAAGATATTCCGAAAAAGTTTCAAGAAGCCAGACAGGCTAGAAACCACTGGATCATTCAGTTCCCACAGAGGCGCTGCCCAGGCTAAAGCTTCACCAGAGAGGAGGGAAATGATATAGGCTACCTTAGCCCGATCAGACAGGAAGTTTTGGGGCTGGAGCTCAAAATGAATCGTGCATTGGCTAAGGAACCCCCTGCAAGCCTTGGAGTCCCCAGAGAAACGGGACGGAGCTGGCAGTTGTAGTGAGTGTGTGGCTGCGACTGGTGCGATAGGTGCAGCCGCTGGTTGTATTTGAGGTTGTGGATTCAGGGTTCCCAAGGAGGCCTGAAGCTGCTCGAAGCGAGAAGCCAGATCCTGGAGGAATCGCATCACCTGAGTCTGATTCGATTCCTGGGTTTCAAGTCTGCGAACTATGCCCTGCAATGGATCATCCGCGGGGAGCGGGATGTCAGCCGGGTTCATGGCTGATCAAACTGTCAGGTCACCTACGGCCAGGTGACAGATGCACACCGTAGGGTGACAGGAGTGCACCGCAAGGTAGTGAACCCTATGGCTGACTGCTGCGGATAGGAAACTGGGTGGTTGTGGAAAGCGGGACCAGAGGAGCACAATCGGGATCCTATAGGAAGCTAGAGCCAAGATTCCCCAGGGCGCGGAGTCTAAGACCCAGCAGGTCTTCTCCAGAGCCTCTAGTGGTGAGGATGTTATGCTGCAGGCTGGGTCCAGGTCGCGCCCCCTAGAGTCTCCTAGCTCACGCCCCGTAGGATAAGGGGACAAGAGGGGAAGCAGCAGCACAAGATATAAGAGTAATGAATAACAAGCTGAAGGTCAAGGGCCACAAGCAGACAAGGATAACGAAAGACAAGCCGAAGGTCAAGGGTCACGAGCAGACAGGGATAGTCGGGGACAAGCCAATAACGTAACAGAGAGACAGACGTAGCACACGGCAGGCAGGAACCCAAACACACAATGCCTAACAAACACGTTGATCAGCAAAGCAGGCTTGCAGTGCACAGGTTAATATAGTGTTCTGTGATAGGGCCTGGGGTGGAGTCTGGCTGGGAGGAGATTATAAAGGAAGCCAGGTGAAAAGGGCTCAGGCCTCTAAGATGAACACATGGGAAGGAAGGTAAGCTGACAGACAAACACTACTGCATATCCATGACAGCGGGCCAGACTTTGGACATGCCTGTGATAGACCAACACAAAGTGGCACATAATTGTGAAGTGGAAGGAAAATGATAAATGGTTTTCAGATTTTTTTTACAATTAAATATGTGAAAAGTGTGTGTGGGGGGCATTTGTATTCAGCCTTCTTTACTCTGATACCCCTAACTAAACCAATTGTCTTCAGAAATCACCTAATTAGTAAATAGAGTCCACCTGGCTCCAGCCGCTGTCTCTCCTCATTGGACAGATTGATAGCAGCAGGAGTCATCGGCTCCTGCTGCTGTCAATCATATACAGTGTCACGGGGCGGGGCCTGTCTGTGTCAATAGACGCAGCAGTGGGACTCAGGAGCGAGCCCGCATGGGTGCCCCAGGGAAAGCAGTTTTCCGTGGGAGCACCTGATGAAGAGGAGGGGCCTGGAGCTCCGGCGGGACACCCCAGAAGAAAAGGATCGGGGCTGCTCTGTGCAAAACTATTGCACAGAGCAGGTAAGTATAGGCCTGTCTGTTATTTATATAAAGAAAAAAAATGAGGGTGAGGCCTTTTAAGGAGGGCATACTGTAGAGAAAGGAGAGGCAGAAAGAGAGGGGGTTTTGGGGGGGGCAGAAAGAGAGAGCGTAAGGGAGGGTGGCCTGGGGGCATAGGGAGAGAGATTAAGAAGGGGCAGAGGGAGTGAGAGTAAAAGGGATAGTAAGATAGAGTTCGAGTTTCTGGACTCTTTATGGAAATAATTCTACTTTGCTACACAAAATGAGACTGTGCATGCAAAACGCAACGCAAATGGAGTCTCCATAAACCAAAAATAGATAAAAGAAAAATAAAATAAAGAAAATAGCACAGTTTGTTGTAGAACGCATACAGGAGTATCTCCTCTCCTTTGTAGAACTGCTCCCAGCTCTACTGCCTGAAGGAACTACTAGTCCTCCTGGCTGCTTGCCTACCAGCCCACCTGGCTGCTCCGAAGATCTCCCAGGACAAGGGATAGGAAGGGTTAAGCACAGCGCCGTCCTCCTGAAAACTTACTCTATGTGGCAGTCTCTCCCCCTGTGAATCCCTTGGGTGTGCTGATGTACTCACTCCGTCCTCTTTGCTCCCTGCTTCCCCTTGGCCTACGTTCACACCTATGCGCTTTTTTGTGCAATTTCTGTTTTTCAGAAACAGACTACAGTCCATTTAACATGGTTTTCTATGCTACACATTCACATCTACGTGTTTTTAGGCCAGTGCATTTTTGGAAAGGGTCGGGGACTTTTTTTTTCCGCAGCAGATTGCGTTTTGCATGTAATAGACTTAAAAGAGTCGCACCAAAAACGCAATTGTTGTGTTTCTAATGTGGTTTTTTTTTCCCTTTTAAAAAAAACACTGTATATAGCTGGTTGCTAAGGAGCAGGCCGGGAAGCCGGCCACCGCGTTCTTAACAACCGATGAGTCATCAAACCTCGCTGACAGCTATACGTAAAAAAAAAAGAATTGGTAGCTAAAAGAATTGTGGGAAAAAAAAAAGGGCGTAGGGTCCCTCCCAAATCCAAACCAGCCCCTCCAGGCATGCAGCCCGGCAGGTCAGGAAAGGGAGGGGACGAGCAAGCGCCCTCCCTTTCCTGACCCCCTTCCTGACCCATACCAGGCCACATGCCCTCAACATGGGGGGAGGTGCTTTGGGGTGGGGGGCTCAGCCTCCCCGACCCCAAAGCACCTTGTCCCCGTGTTGATAGGGAGGAGGGCCTCTTCCCCACAACTCTGGGCTGTGGTTCTGGGGGTCTGCAGGCAGGGGGGCTTATTAGAATCTGGAAGCCCCCTTTACCAACCCCCCCCCCCCCAGGTGAATAAGAATGGTGTACCTGCTATCCCTACCCATTCACCAAAAAAGTGAATAAGGGACAGGAGCCAGTTTTTGACAATTACTTTATTTAAAAAAAATGGACACCCTTCATTGGTTCACAGTAATTATAAGGTACAGAGCCACTCTGATTGGCTCTGTACATTTTGTCTAATGACAGCTCAACCACAGGTATTTAATAAGTGCACTGGCTGCCTATGGTTGTTTTCCACAACATGTTTATAAACTGAGTTTTCTTCTTCTTTTTTTTTTTTTAAATGACATAGTAGTAAGGTGGATAAAAAACGATTTAATGAAAATAAGTTGTAATTCCACCCATAAATAATATACATGTTTTTGAATTTATTACCAAAATATCAGGAAGATACAGTAACAAACAAGTAAAAATAAAACTTTGGAGTGTACTGTATTAAAAAAATAAAAATTAATAGCTGTTTGTCAATGGAAACTTGTACAAAGTTAGCATAGATTATTGACTAGAGATCAGCTCCGGTATGGCTGTGGTTTTGCTGGTGTTACGTTCTGTCTGGTCCGGTGAAATTCGGTTTATTGGCGGCAAGACAGCGATCTGGGAAATTTTTCTGCTGGCTGGTGGGGTGGGGGTCTGCGACTCTCTGCCCTCCTCACTCTTCCCCTGCAGAGCAAATATGAATGTTTATATGCGTCTGGAGCATTATCTGTGCATTGATATACATAGAGTGGCAACATACACCAGAGTGCTGTACAGAGAACACTGAACCAGTCACATCAGTCTCTGCACCAAAGGAGCTTACACTCTAATGTCCCTCCACAGTCACACACTATTATTATACATTTATTGATATATACCGCAGTGCTGTACAGAGAATCATCAACTAGACATGTGCACTGATGAAAAATTTGTTTGCTTTTGTTTCATTTGTTTTTAGCTTTTTTCGGAAATTCAAAAATTCGGAAATTCAAAAATTCGGAAATTTGAAACTCGGAAATTTGGAAATTCGGTAATTTGGAAATTCGAAAATTTGGAATTCGAAAATTTGCAAATTCGAAAATTTGGAATTCGAAAATTTGGAATTCGAAAATTTGGAAATTCAAAAATTTGGAAATTCAGAAATTTGAAAATTTGGAATTCAGAAAATCGGAAATTTGGAATTCTGAAAAATCTCATAATTGTCGAATTTCCGAATTTTTGAATTTAGAATTTTCCAATTTGCAAATCTCTCATTTTCAAATTTTAGAATTTCAGAATTTCGAATTTCCAAATCTCAGATTTTCAAATTTTCGAACTTTCGAATTTCAAAATTTTCCAATTTTCGATTAACGAGTTTCCAAATTTCCTATTTTCGAATTTCCAATTTTAAAATTTTAAAATTTTCGAAATTTCGATTTTTAAAATTTCAGAAATTCGAAATTTCAGAAATTCGACATTTCGGAAATTCAAAATTTTCGAAATTCGAAAATTTGAAAATTCGGAAATCCGAAAATCCAAAAATTACCAAATTGAAAAATTTGGAAATTTCGAAATTTCGAAATTAACTAATTTGTCAAATTTCGTTAAAAAACGAATTCGGAACTAAAACGAATTGCAAATGCCTATCATCAACCATGGGCACATTATTATTATATAGTCACACACTGGCAGACAGAGATCTCATACCTTCACAGTGATGCCGTTAGTAATGCTGAAGCTGAAGGTCAGTACAGATGGAGGTCTTTTCTCTGGGGGTTGCGGGACGGGGGGAAGGTGGAAGGTTCTCAGCGGTATCTCTTCTACCTCGAACAATGCCAAACGTTTCCGGAGCATCTGCTGCATGCGGAGCACTGGGGAAAGAGATAGGCAATATGGTGACACGACACGACAACTGTCATTGCACTGATGCAACAATATTAAAACTGGAGAAAATCTTTTTTTTTAACCGCTTCTGGGCCGCCCCACATACATTTACTGCAGTGGGGCGACCTCCCTGCGCGAAATCTCGTACCTGTACCTGATTTCACTCCTCCTAGTCTGGGGTGTGCACGCCTGCTAAGCAGGAACACAGATCTCTGTCTTCTTACAGTACAAGCACCTCCCCCACAGTTAGAAAGCACATTTAACCCTTTGATTGCCTCTGATGTTAACCCCTTCCCTACCAGTGTCATAAGTACAGTGACAGTGCATATTATTTAGCATTAATCACTGTATTAGTGTCACTGGTCCCCCAAAAGAAAAAAGTGTCACTTAGGTATCCGAGTTGTCTGCCGCAATGTCGCTGTCCCGCTATAAGGGACTAGTAAAAAAATTTAATAAATAAAAACTCCATAAAAATATCCCATAGTTTGTAGATGCTATAACTTTTGAGCAAACCAATCAATATATACGCTTATTGGGATTTTTTTTTTACCAAAAACATATAGTACAACACATAGTGGTCTAAATTGTTGAAGAAATTAGATTTTTTTTTTAATTTATTTTTTATTGGATGTGTTTTATAGCAAAAAGTAAAAAAAGGACCTCCCCTGCCATTGATCTAGGTATAGAGGGTACAAGGACAAGGTAGGATGGACTATCTAGCAAAGAGACATCCCCATATATTCATAAAAGAGACAGCCCAATCCAGCAAAGAGATGGGCCAGGTGCAGGTCTAGTAATCTCCTGTGCCAGACAAGTACATTACAGTCCCGGGCCTCTTCTATATCAATCCGCTGGGCAGGCCGGGACTGTAATGTACTTGTCTGGCACAGGAGATTACTACACCAGCACCCGAAGGTGAAGAAACAGTCCGCTTGGCTGGGGAAAGTTTTTCTTTATTTGTATTGCTACCGCCTGCAGATTGCGGTTACCAGAGTCTCCTCCCCTCTGCCTCCGCCCACTCCCCTTCCTTCCCTGCTGAATTGGCTGGGCTGGACTTGGAAAGAAGCCCTGCACAGCACCTAAAGCAGCCTGGGGGGACTCCAGCCATGGTTGGGGCCCAGGCCCCCTACTAGGGTTGCCACCTCATCCCTTTAAACCCATATGAGTTACACAGGTTTTGTGGCTGATTAATCACTTCAGCCCCGGAAGATTTGGCTGCTCAATGACCAGGCCATTTTTTTGCAATACGGCACTGCATCACTTTAACTGACAATTGGGCGGTCGTGCGACGCTGCACCCAAACAAAATTGACGTCCTTTTTTTTCCCACAAATAGAGTTTTCTTTTGGTGGCATTTGATCACCTCTGCGGTTTCTATTTTTTGCGCTATAAACAAAAGAAGAGCGACAATTTAAAAAAAAAAACACAATATCTTTTACTTTTTGCTATAATAAATATCCCAATTTGTTTTTTAAAAACAAAATTTTTCCTCAGTTTAGGCCGATACGTATTCTTCTACATATTTTTGGTTAAAAAAAAATCACAATACGCGTATATTGATTGGTTTGCGCAAAAGTTATAGCTTCTACAAAACAGGGAGTAGTTTTATGGCATTTGAATTTTTTTACATTTTTTTTACTAGTAATGGCGGCAATCGGGACTGCGATATTGCGGTGGACAAATCGGACACATTTTTGGGACCAGTGACATTTATACAGCGATTAGTGCTATAAAAATGCATTGATTACTGTATAAATGACACTGGCAGGGAAGGGGTTAACACTAGGGGGTGATCAAGGGGTTAACTGTTTTCCCTAATGTGTGTTCTAACTGCAGGGGGGATGGGACTGACTAGGGGAAGAGAGAGATCGGTGTTCATACTTCGTATAAACACACGATCAGTCTCCTCGCCCCTGAGTTTACACACACACATCCCCGTTCTCGTTCTGTAACGAGCAATCGCGGGTGCCCGGTGGTCATCACGAAAGCTGGGCACTCGCATCGGCTCCAGAGACACGCTTCGGGCACACGCGCGTGCCTCAAGCGTCTTAAAGAGCCGACGTACAGCTACGACGGTTCGCGCAGGGGAGCCAGCCTGCCGCAGTATAACTGCGGCGGCTGGTCCGGAAGCGGTTAAGGTGGTAATTAAACTCCCTTGGTGCCGTATCTGCAATAAATTAGCCCCAGAACCTGTGTAATTCATATGTGTTCGGGTTTAAAGGGATGAGGTGGCGACCCTACCCCCTACATGTGTATTGGCTTGGCTGCCCCCCCCCCCCCTGATGGTGGCTCTGCAGAGAGATGACCTTTTCTGTCTGCTTTTACTCTCTTTCACTGTCTAGTTACCAGGCTGGGGGTGGAATGAGGACCTCCCCTGTCATGGATGGAGTGTACAAGGACAAGTGAGGCGGGATGATGGAGAAGGTATCGCTGGTGTACTTGAAAACCAACCAGAACACTGGCAATTTATTACACAAAGTTCCCCTATCTGGATACAACCAAAAACAGCATGCACACGCTAATATCCCACCGCTGCCACCAGATGCCAGGAGTCCATGCCCACAGAGACTTGTAGTATAATTCTTGTTTTGGGAAGAAGGGATGAGGGAGGAGATAGAACAAAGCTGTGAAAGAGTTATCGCAATCTACAATACCGCCAGCCACCACTAGAGGGAGAGGAGGGTAGAGCAGAGAGATTACCGTAATGGTCTGCCTTCGCTCAGTCACTGTCCAGTTACCAGGCTGAGGGTGGAGCAAGGACCACCCCTGTCATGGTTTAGGGGTACAGAGAGCACTGGACAAGGGAGGCTAGATGATGCGGAAGGTATTTATTTCAAGAACCCAAAGTTCCCCAATCTGGGACACAACTGAAAATGCCAAGGGATCACGCCCACAGCAACACGTAGCAAGATCCTTGTTTGGGGAGGGGGGGGGAAGAGAGAAAAAGGTTGTGAAGAGTTATTACAATCTGCAATACCACCAACCCACCACTAGAGGAAGAGGATGAGAGAGAAGCATGAACAGGGAGATGACTTTATCAGTCTGCTTTTGCTCTTTCACTGCCCAGTTACCAGGCTGGGGGTGGAATGAGGACCTTTCCTGTCAGGGATCGGGGATACAGAGGATACAAGGACAAGGAAGGTTGGATGATGTGGACTGTATCGCTGGCATCCTTGAAAGCAGAATGCTGGCAATTAATAAAAAGATCCTAAAGTTCCCCACTATGGACACAACCAAAAACAGCATGCACAGGACAATATCCCACTGCTGCCACCAGATGCCAAGAGTCCATGCCCACAGCAACTTGTAGTGGGGTCCTTGATTGGGGGAGGAGGAATGATGGTGGGGATCGAACAAAGCTGTGAAAAAGCTTTACAATCTGCAATACCACCAGCCATCACTAGAGGGAGAGGAGGAGAGAAAAAAGCAGAAAGATGACCTTATCAGTCTGCTTTGCTCTTTCCCTGTCCAGTTACCAGGCTGGGAGTGGCACGAGGACCTCCCCTGTCACAAATCGGGGTTCAGAGGTTACAAGTGAGGACAATGTGTAAGGCTGCAAGTCCTTGATAATCGACCAGCATGTTGGAAAACTATCACAGGTAGGTAAAGGAATGAAGGAGAAGACAAAACCCAACGATCAAAGAGTTATCAAAATCTGCAATACCGCCAGCCACCACTAGAGGGCGAGGAGGAGAAAGCAGAGTGAGCAGAGAGATGACCTTATCCGTCTGCTTTTGCCCTTTTACTGTCCAATTACCAGGCAGGTGGTGGAGCGAGGACCTCCCCCGTCATGGATTGAGGGTTCAAGGACAAGGAAGGCTGTATGATGCGGAAGGTATCGTCGTTTGTGGTGTGTCCTTGGAAACTGACCAGCACCCTGGCAGTTCATCACAAGAACCCAAGGTTTCTCAATCTGGATACAACTGAAAACAGCACACATATGCCAAACTTACTCGGGACTTTCTTGGCACTCTCCGACGAACGGATCAGCCATGCTTTCCGGAATCCGGCCCAGAACGGCAGCAAGATGTCACACAGCGAATCGCAGAGGTGGTCGAAAATGGAGATTGGTGGCGGGTCAGTCTGAGCAGCAGCCTCCGTGTTTTTCAGCGCCACCTCCAGGATTTCCGGGGCAGCCTAGACAGGCGACAAGTGAAATTCTCTCTGAGTCAGTTTTCAGAAAAAAACATTGCAGGATGAAGATGGTGGAAATCTCAAAGATTTGTTTTCTATTTTTCTATGGTATAATTAAAAATATATATATTTGTTAGTTATAGATAGAGTGGGGAGGTATTAGAACCCCTGTCAGGTTTTTATTACTGTCTGTGTCCCGGTTAGGGAGATCCCCCTTCTCTTTTAGTCCTGGTTGCCGTTATCATTGAGAGTGAAAGAAAATCCCAAATGTTTGGTTGTCCCCAGAACAGGAATAGATGGGAAATCTTCTAACGAGGACACTAGTTCTGGTGACCACTCACTTTGCAGAGATTTCCTCTCACTTCCTGTGCCGGCTATGGGACAGGAAGTAAAGGGAAATCTAACCAACATGGACATAGATGGCAAAAAATAGTTTTGTTGCACCTAGCGTTTTTCTCCTGTAGGTGGCGACATTAAACCCATCTGTCATGAAGTATGGCTGTGTCCTTCAATGAACGAGGAAAAAAAAACCCCAGACAGGGGTTATAACCCTCTTCCATTCTATCCAAAAATGTTAGTTGCCTGGCTTTTATGATGACCCTCTAGCTTCCATATTTTCTGAATCACTGACCCAAAATAAGTGTTCAGATGAGGAAACACAGAAGTCCTTATCTGTATTCTTGGTCCAGGCCCATGACTCATGAAGCCAGAGAGTCAGAATAACAGCCAGGAATACAGCATTTTCAGAAACTATAGCCTCTGCATCTCCTTTAACCACTTGACCTCCGGGAGGTTTACCCCCCTTCATGACCAGGTCATTATTTGCGAAACGGCACTGAGTTACTTTAACTGACAACTGCGCGGTCTTGCGAGGCTGTACATAAATAAAATTGATGTCCCTTTTTTCCCCACAAATAGAGCTTTCTTTTGGTGTTGTTTGATCACCTCTGCGTTTTTTTTTTTTTGCACTATAAACAAAAAAAAAAAAGAACAATTTTGAAAAAAAATATATATATATTTTAACTTTCTGCACTAAAACATATCCAATAAAAAAAAAAAAAATCGAAATTTCTTCATCAATTTAGGCCAATATATATTCTACATACTTTTGGTAAAAAAAAAAAATCCCAATAATTGTATATTGATTGGTTTGCGCAAAAGTTTTAGCATCTACAAACTATGGGATAGATTTATGAAATTTTTATTTATATTCCTTTTCACTAGTAATGGCGGCGATCAGCGACTTATAACGGGACTGCAATATTGTTGCGGGTCATTGGACACTAACTGACACTTTTTGGGGACCAGAGACATTATTACAGTTAATTAATGACACTGGCTGGGAAGGGCTTAAAGTGATACTAAAGTCTCTTTTTTTTTTCTTCTAATCCCGCTCCTTTAAGCTAGTGTACTTACCTTTTTCTTAATTTTTGTTTTTAAATGTTTGTTTTTGGTGTCTGTTTTTCCCACTTCCTGTTCTTGTCCTAGAATGGTTGCCCCATCAGCAGAGCCGTTCTGTATGGGGATTATCATGCGTGCGCACCCCCTCCACTGGGACTACATCCCTGCCGCAAGACGCTGTCTGCATTCACAGGTACGGGAGCCGCGGGCGTGTCCAAGACGCTGTAGCTCCGCCTCCCATGCCATTTTATTGTAATGAGAATCAGGATCTCATCATTACAGCGTGCTGGGGAGGCGGGAATGGGCGTGGCTGCTGGGAGGTGTCTGTGTACCGAAGGCTGTAAGGCCCCTTTCACACTGGGGCGTTTTTCATGCGGTTTAGTGCTAATAATAGCGCTGTTATACCGCATGAAAAAATCCTGCCCTGTGTCTTCAATGTGAAAGCCCGAAGGCTTTCACACTGAAGCGGTGCGCTAGCAGGACCGCTCCAAAAGTCCTGCTAGCCGCTTCTTTACAGCGGTAAAGGAGCGGTGTGTTCACCGCTCCTTTACCGCGGTCTCCCATTGAAATCAATGGGACAGCGCGGTAATACCGCCCGCAAACTGCGGCAATAGCCGCGGTTTGCGGGCGGTATTAACCCTTTTTCGGCCGCTAGCGGGGGTTAAATTAACCCCCCTAGCGACCGCATACCGCGGTAAGAACGACAGTATAGCAGCGCTGAAAATCGCGCTGCTATACCGCCACCACACCTGCCCGCCCCAGTGTGAAAGGGGTCTAATACACATCGAGAACAAGGCTCGTTCTCGTTCATGCAGTCAGCGAAAAAGCGGAACTGCGCATGCGCGATGCCGCTAAGCATAAATGGAATTGTAGTTCCCACTAACATATGACGTAGCAGCAGGGAGCATTCTCCAAAAACTGGAAGCTAAGGCAATCGAAAGACACTGTAAAGGAGGAAGTGCCGAAAATAGCTATTAATAAAACAGGTAAAATATAAATGTTGGCTGAAATAATTTATAGATTCACGATCTATGCAGAATATATATCAAATATATGCAAAAATATACGTACCTTTACAACCCCTTTAACATCAGTGCCTAGCCAGTGTTTGTGTTGTGTGTGAGGCATATTACTAGGGGAAGGCATTGATTCAATGCCTTCCCTACTGACAGAACGATGATCTGCCCTGTTTACATAGACAGATCACCGTTTTGACACCGGCATTTGACAGCCGGTAAAGAGGCAATATGTTGCCTCCTGACCGCCTGTTTTAACCCCTTAAATGCATCATCACTATGCTGCAACTGCATGCAATGCACCCAGTTGCAGGGTGGTTGCAGTGCAGCCCCATTCACCTAGGGGTATACTTCACGGGTGCCCTGACTTAAAAAAGATTGAGAAACTCTGACATAGAGGAACCGATCTCTCCATTTTCCTTCTGCAGCTGCTGAATGCCTGTGGGAGGGAGATAAGGAAAAGCGGGAGGGAAATGGAGAAATCGGTTTCTTTATATGCAATCACCCACTTGCGACCGGGCCCTGTTGTTCCGCCACCAGACTCGGAGGAAAGGGCCCTGTCCGGGGGTCAGGGGGGCCCTTCATGGTTTCTTGCATCGGGGCCCTGAAGGTTCTAGGTACGCCACTGTGCTGGGGGATGGCTCAGCCCACCAAGCTAATACCACTTAGAGCCACCTACCTGCAGGACAGAGTTTCCATCTGGTGGGAGAAATCTCTCCCTGACCACCTGCACTTTCCTCCTCAGCAGGCCACGATCTGGCATGGCATGATGGGCATTCTTATATTTCTGTACTTCCAGGCAGCAAAGTAAGTTATTCTCAAGTAGCGGCAGTCTCTCTTCAGGGCCATGCGTCTGGAGATATCTCAAGAAATGCAGCACTTCGGGCGTTGGCCAACCCTCGGCGGCAAGCTGAAGAGCCCGGTTGAAGGCACTTATATCCTCTACGGTTGGCTGCATCTGGGCCTGGTGGCCAACATTGTTCTTCCGACCATGAAGACGCTTCAGGACCATCTTGCTGGTGAGAACTTGAAGAATCGGCTCCAGTCTTGCCCACCCTTCATCTCCCGGCTGTTCCACACCATAGTCTTTTAACCGGCCATTCATCTCACTCCAGAAGTTATGGAAGGATGGATCCAACAGCGAGCTGAGTAACAATGTTACTTCTTTTATGGACAAATTGGTAATCTTACCCTTGGAGAGCTCATGGGTTAAACGTTTCTTTAGTCCCTGCAGACGTGGGAAGTGAAGAAGGTCCAGGTCGAGAACCTTCTGTACCAATCCCACAACTTTTCGGTCGCTTTTGTCACTTTGTAGAGTATGAAGTAATTCCAGGGCCCTCAAAGTCTGGGGATCCTCTGTTTCTTGTACGACTTTCCTGTACACCTTGTACACTGTTTTGTTCTGTAGTATCTCTATCAAGGTATCGGGCTCCGACGGCGGCTGGCCAGGATATTCGGAGAAGACCTTGGCCACCCTCAGAGAGTCTTTCCGTCTCCTGACCTTCTTTGTGTCTTCAGAGTTTCCTGCCCATTGCTGGCTCTCTTTACCTGCCCTGCATGAATTAAAAAGGGCATAGGTTCATTTATTATATTTTTCTAAGCTGGCAATTCGATCTTCCAAAAGTACAAAAAAAATGTATGTTGCAGGTGGGGTGCAAATAATACAAGGGCTTTCAGCATGTAGCCTTCTGGCCCGTACACACGATCCGAAAATCGTACGAAAATGATCGTCCGAGGAAGAATCGTACGATTTTCGGATCGCATGTACACTACTTTCGAGAGCCGATCACGACAGTTCATCCGATATTATTCAGTCGGACAAGCGCAAAAATTTCCCTCGTACGATACCAGATCGGACGATTTTCGTTTAGTCAGTACAGTTGTCGTCCGAAAATACAATACAAATACATTACAACACATGACATCACTTCCGATTTTTTTTTTTGTCGTACGAGAATTTTCGTGACTTTAGTAACCTATTCAATTTCTACTTGCGACTATTAAGCGAAAAAAGTCGTACGATATTCGGATCGTGTGTACGGGCATTACTCATAGCTATAAATAAGGCTGCATTCACAACTGAGCGTAGCGTCTTCGAACATTTTTTCTGTATTTTTTTGCGTGATTTTGGTGCGCGTTTTTATGCACGACATGCACGTTTTTATACAGCGTTTTTGAGCTTTAGCTTTTTTTATTAGTCAAAAGAGAACTATTATCTGCTGCATCATTTGTTGCTAGGTATTTCAGCATTTTTAGCTTTTGCATTTGCTTTTATTTCAGGTCAGGACAGCTGAATGTAAAAAAAAAAAAATATCAGGCAAAAAATAATCGTGAAAAAAAAAAACGGTATAGGGTCCCCCCCTCAGGTTCATACCAGGCCCTTCAGGTTTAGTATGGATTCGGAGGGGACCCCCCATGCCCCAAAATCCATACCAGACCCTTATCCGAGCATGCAACCCAGCAGGTCAGGAAAAGGAGGGGACAAGCGAGCGCCCCCCCCCCCTCCTGAACCATACCAGGCTGCATGTCCTCAACATAGGGGGGTGGGTGCTTTGGGGCAGGGGATTTCTGAGCTCCCCACCCCAAAGCATCTTGCCCCCATGTTGGACAAGGCCTCTTCCCAACAACCCTGGCCGGTGGTTGGTGGGGATCTGCGGGCGGGGGGCTTATTGGAATCTGGAAGCCCCCTTTAACAAGGGGGCCCCCAGATCGTAAAAAAAATTATAATAAAATATTAACAAAATATTAATAATAAATTATATTATTATTTTCTTAATAAAATAATAGTTCTAATAATTATTTAATTATTAGAATTGCATTCCTTCTTGTAACAGTTTTTGCATCTTGTTTAATTATAATAATAATAGCAATACTAATAATAAATTATTAACAACAAAATAATAATGATAAAGTATTATTTTTATAATAATTCTTTAAATATTGTAATTTTAAAAACCTACCAAAAAATAAAAGAAAACTTATCCCTTCTTGTGAATGTTTCTGTATCTTGTTTAATATTATTAATAATAATAATATTAATACCATTTTTTTTAACAGAAACAGCATCAAATACTAATACTAATAACAATAATAAATGATTATTATTATTATTATTATTATTATTATAGCATGCCTTCTTGTAAATGTTCCTTCATCTTGTTTTCCAGCATTAGTACTGTTACAGCAAAGAATACTTTCTTATCAATACTGAATGAACTTCAGTATATATAGAATATCAATTAGAGGTGGGGAGGGGTTTATTTATCACCTTTTCTGCCCAGCCTTTGGTGATGGGTTTTCCAAGCTGTCCGTCTCTTGGGGCTGGAAGGAAACCGGTGCACAGTATCTAAAAAGCAGAAACAACTTTAAGTTACACATTGGTCTGTAAGTAAAAAACAGTCTCTTATGCCGCGTACAAACTACATTTTTCCCATTCGACGAGAAAAACGATAGTCTGTGGGCTTTCTGTTGTTTTTTTCGACGAGAAAAACGGCATTAAAAACGACGAGAAAAATTAGAACATGTTCTAATTTTTCTCGTCGTTTTTTTCGACATGTTTTCCGCGGCAGTGTTTCCCATAGGGAAACACTGCCGTGGAGCCCACAGATGGTCGTTTTTCTCGACAAGAGAAAAAACGACGTGAAAAACGACCGTGTGTGGGGAACAAGCCGTTCCCTCGTTTTTAATGACATTATTCACGGCGGTTTTTTAACCGCCGTGAATAATGATCGTGTGTACGCGGCATAAGTTCTTCAACCATCTTCTTGCCTTTCCCACGCTGTCACCTCTTGATCCGTTGGCTGATATTTACTTTTCCATCCAGGAGATCTGGTCACTCTGTCACTCTATGTACCGTATCTGGCCCCACCAGTGCCTACGGATTTATTCTTCTCAGACTCGGTCTTTTGGAAAGGTGAGAGGTGTGATTAAAGCTGAACTCCAGGCCCCCCAAAAATTTATTTAACCACTTCAATACTGGGCACTTTCCTCCTTCCTGCCCAAGCCAATTTTCAGCTTTCAGCGCTGTCGCTTTTTAAATGACAATTGCGCGGTCATGCAACACTGTACCCAAACAACATTTTTTATCATTTTGTTCCCACAAATAGAACTTACTTTTGGTGGTATTTGATCACCACTGGGGGTTTTAATTTTTTGCTAAACAAATAAAAACAGAAGACCAAAGATTTTGAAAAAAAAAAAAGTTTTTCTTCGTTTTCAGTTTTCTCCTTCACTGATGGGCACTGATGAGGCTGCACTGACGGGCACTAATAAGGCGGCACTGATGGGCACCGATGAGGTGGCACCAATGAGGTGGCACTGATGGGCACTGATGATGGGCACTAATATGCAGCACTGATATGCGGCACTGAAATGCGACACTGATGGGAATTAATAGGCGGCAGTGATGGGCACTCATAAGTGGCACTGATGGGCACTGAAAGGGTACACTGATGGGTACTTAGGTACTTATAGGTGGCACTGATGGGCACTGAAAGGCTGCACTGATGGGTACTTATGGGTGGCACTGATAGGTGGCTCTGATGGGCCTTACTGTAAAGGAGGCACTGGCAAGCATTACTGATGGGTACTTAGGTACTTATTGGTGGCACTGAAAGGCTGCACTGATGGGTACTTATGGGTGGCACTGATGGTGGCTCTGATGGGCCTTACTGTAAAGGAGGCACTGGCAAGCATTACTGATGGGCACTGATTGGCATCATTTTTGGGCACAGATTGGCATCATTTTTGGGCACAGATTGGCATCCCTGGTGGCCATGGGTGGCATACCTGGTGGTCATCAGTGGTGGGCAACCCTGGTGGTCCTGGTGGCATGCCTGGTGGTCCTGGGTGGGCATCCTAGGGGTGGGGGGGGGTGGCTGCACTGATAATCAATCAGCACAGCCCCCCCTGTCAGGACAGCAGCCAATCAGCTCTCCTCTACTCGCGTCTGTCAGACGCGAGTGAGGAAAAGCTGATACACGGCTCTTCCTGTTTACACCGTGATCAGCTGTGATTGGACACGGCTGATCATGTGGTATAGAGTCTCCGTCAGAGACTTTACCAAGATCAGTGTTGCAGTGTGTCAGATTGACACGCCGCACCACGATCGCCACACTGCGCGCCCCTGGGAGCGCACGCCAGCTGTCATCCTGAAAGACGTCCAATCAGGATAACAGAACCCCTGCCCGGCCTATAGGAAAATGACGGTTAAAGTGGTTAAATATGTTTTCAAACAGCCACAACGGATAAAAGTCCATTCTGTGTGCAAAGAAATTTCGCGACAAACCCAGATATTACCTTGTAAAAGTAGCAGGGACATTATCAGTGTGCTGTACATAGCCTGGCCAGAGCTGTGGGAGGGACCCAGCCGGCCCCACCCACTACAGGCTGCCCTGCAGAATACTACATACAGGATGGGGCGGAGACCAGACCAGTCACCCTGCACAAGGAGAGAGGGCAGCAGTGAGCTGTCTTTATTACAGGAAGTCTCACACTGAATTTCTGCACAGATCTGAAAGAAATACACAAAGCTCACCGAGATTTAGATAAGAATACACATGATGAATGGATTTAGACAAAATTTGCATATCCTGGAGTTCAGCTTTTAATTGTGGACATTAGCAGGATTCCTCGAGTCTCATGTGGTTTTTATTACCAGTTGTCTCCCGGGTTCTCCTGACCATCAGCCTGGTTAGAAGGAGGAATTATCATGCAGTGCTCCTATTACCCTGGCATTGTGTGTTTGTAAACAAAGCCAATTTATCACCAATTATCAACAAAGCCATGTGATTGCCATGATAGTGCAGAGATGGAGATCACATGTTCCATTATGGTAAGGGTTGGTGTTTTTGGCACAAGAAAAGGTACAGGATAGGTTAAAGGGGCCTTTGTGACCCTCATGAGACATACAGTATATAGCCCATAATACCCTAAAAAAACAAACAAGACAAAAACAATATAAATCCTGTTGATCCTGCCATGCTTCCTATAGTTAAAGCACTTTCTATAGAGTGACAGTGCTCTGTCCCTATCTCAAAATTGCTCTAATGAGTTGTCACCCTGTCACATGTGCCCCTGGTAGAGACAATAGGCAGCCGTACCAGCACACATTGCACTGGCATGGTCCACCGTTGTCACTATCAGGAAGTCAATCCAGAGCAATGATGCACAGCTGAGGCTGGAGTGAGTATTGGTGAGATCCCTGTGCCGAGTTCCTAGCTCTCTACACCTGCTGTGCCCATTATGAGGGGTTCCCATCATCTCTGCATTGAGTTCCTCAGTCTGTAAACCAGCTGTGCCCATTATGAGGGGTTCCCACCATCTCTGCACTGAGTTCCCGGGTCTGTACACCTGCTGTGCCCATTATGAGGGGTTCCCACCATCTCTGCATTGAGTTCCTCGGTCTCTACACCAGCTGTGCCCATTATGAGGGGTTCCCACCATCCCTGTGCTGAGTTCCCGGGTCTGTACACCAACTGTGCCCATTATGAGGGGTTCCCACCATCTCTGCACTGAGTTCCCGGGTCTGTACACCTGCTGTGCCCATTATGAGGGGTTCCCACCATCTCTGCATTGAGTTCCTCGGTCTCTACACCTGCTGTGCCCATTATGAGGGGTTCCCACCATCTCTGCATTGAGTTCCTCGGTCTGTACACCTGCTGTGCCTATTATGAGGGGTTTCCGCTATCTCTGCACTGAGTTCCTGGGTCTGTACAGCAACTGTGCCCATTATGAGGGGTTCCCACCATCCCTGTGCTGAGTTCCTATGTCTGTACACCTGCTGTGCCCATTATGAGGGGTTCCCACCATCCCTGTGCTGAGTTCCTATGTCTGTACACCTGCTGTGCCCATTATGAGGGGTTCCCACCATCTCTGCATTGAGTTCCTGGGTCTGTACACAAGCTGTGCCCATTATGATGGGTTCCCACTATCTCTGCTCTAATTTCCTGAGTCTACACACCTTATGTACCCATTATGAAGGGTTCCCACCATCCCTGTGCTGAGTCCTCAAGTCTGTACACCTTCTGTGCCCATTATAAAGGGTTCCTACCATCCCTGTGCTGAGTTCCCGGGTCTGTACATCTGCTGTGTCCATTATGAGAGATTCCCACCATCCCTGTGCTGGGTTCCCAGGACTGTACACCGTCTGTGCCCATTACAAGGGCTTTCCACCATCCCTGTGCTGAGTTCCTATGTCTGTACACCTGCTGTGCCCATTATGAGAGGTTCCCACCATCTCTGCATTGAGTTCCTGGGTCTGTACACAAGCTGTGCCCAGTATGAGGGGTTCCCACCATCTCTGCTCTAAGTTCCTGAGTCTGCATACCTTCTGTACCCATTATGGAGGGGTTCCCACCATCCCTGTGCTGAGTCCTAAAGTTTGTACACCTTCTGTGTCCATTATAAGGGGTTCCCACCATCTCTATGCTGAGTTTCCGGGTCTGTACACCTTCTGTGCCCATTATGAGGGATTCCCACCATCCCTGTGCTGAGTCCTCAAGTCTGTACACCTTCTGTGCCCATTATAAAGGGTTCCCACCATCTCTGCGCTGAGTTCCCAAGTCTGTACACCTTCTGTGCCCATTATGAGGGGTTCCCACCATCCCTGTGCTGAGTTCCCAGGACTGTACACCATCTGTGCCCATTACAAGGGGTTCCCACCATCCCTGCTGGATTTTTATTTTATATGATGGAGAATGTAACAGGAGGGAGTGCAGCACATAAAGGTAACACAGCCATAAACTATTGCAGGGAGACCTTGCCGTTTGAGTCCCCAAGAGATATAGGAAGGTCTCAGCCCACCAGACTCTATCACACAGGGCATCATGTGTTGTGTGCTGTGCAGCAATAATCCCAGCTGAAGTGGGGCAGATTTGCCATCTTACCCCCAGGTGACCCTCTTCCCCGGGTGGGGTCTGGCCATCACTCCGTTCCTCAGTGCTGTGCAGTTCTGGGCGGAGGCCGGTTTGTGCTCTGGGCACAGCTGGGCTCTGCAGCTCCAGTAACAAGCTCCAGTCTCAGCTGACATCTCAGGTATCCCCCGGAGGAATGGTGTCTTACATCAGAATATAAACAGCTCCGTGTCTGCTGTCTGTGCCGGTTGTTAAGGAGGATTTTCTGCACTGTTAACTTCCTACGCTGACCCTTAAAGTCTATGCTTGGGAACCCAATCACTAAAATCTCATATCATCAGTAACATGTGTAGCACCACCGAAGGAAATGCTGGACTTTAAGGGGCTCTCGTCTCCTGTTGGTGACCCAACTTGTAGCTTCATCCAACGACTGACTGACCCACAGATAGACTTCTTTACCTTTTATACTCATTTGTCTCGGGGGAGAGAAAGTTAGCAGTACAGGATGCCCAAAAACAGCGGCAAACATTTCCTAAAATTATTTAGGCTCAGATGGGCCATCTTCCTGTTTTCCAGGCCAGCTTAGAATCTGTAGGCCCAGATTTAGACCCTCAAGAGAACAAACCCATCTTCACTCTGACTTCCTCCTTCAGGCAATGGGCTTGGGAGGCAAAGACTTGACCTTTCTACACTTACTACCTCCCCAGGCAAAGCCATAAAGACAAGAACTTTTCTAGAAGGTCCTTGCCTCCAAGGACAGGCCAGCTTAGATTCTCTAAACCCAGGTTCAGGACCCCAAGAGAACAAACCCTTCTTCACTTTAGCTTCCTCCCTCAAGCAATGGGCCTTAGGAGGAAAAGACTGGACCCTTCCACATTTACATCCTGACCAAGCAAAGCTTTGGAGGCAAGGACCTTTCTAGAAGATCCTTGCCTCCAAGGACAGGCTAGATTAGATTCTGTAGGCTCAGGTTCAGACCCCCAAGAGTACAAACCCTTCTTCACTTTGGCTTCCTCCCCTCGGCAAAAGCCCAGGAGGCAAAGACTGGGTCCTTCCACACTTACATCCTACCTAGGCAAAGCCATAGAGACAAGAACCTTTGTAGAAGGTCCTTGCCTCCAAGGACAGGCCAGCTTAGATTTTCTAAACCCAGGTTCAGGACCCTAAGAGAACAAACCCTTCTTCACTCTGGCTTTCTCCCTCAAGCAATGGGCCTTGGGAGGAAAAGACTGGACCCTTCCACACTAACATCATTGGTAGGCAAAGCCTTTGAGGCAAGGACATTTCTATAAGGTCCTTGCCACCAAGAACAGGCCAGCTGTCCAAGGAAAGGCCATCTTAGATTATGTAGGCCCGGGTTCAGACCCCCAAGAGTACAAACCCTTCTTCACTCTGGCTTCCTCCCCCAGGCAAAAGCCCAGGAGGCAAAGACTGGACCCTTCCACATTTACATCCTGACCAGGCAAAGCCTTGGAGGCAAGGACCTTTCTAGAAGGTCTTTGCCTCCGAGGACAGACCAGCTGTTTAAGGTCAATACAGCTTAGATTATGTAGGCCCAGGTTCAAGCCTGCAAGAGAGCAAACCCTTCTTTTTCAACCTTCTTCAGTCAGGCAATGGACCTAGGAAGCAAAGACTGGACCCTTCCATGCTTACATCCACACCTGGTAAAGCCTTGGAGGCCAGGACCTTTCTATAAGGTCAACCCAAATATTTATCCACTTCTCTGTCCATATCACTGGCATAAACCCATCAGTGATTTGCCAGGGCAGAAAAAATATTCATAACCCAATATATTGTATCTTCTCTGGCGAAAACTCAACAGCAGCAGGCAGAAGCAACCAATGTCTTTGGGTTTAGGAGAAACCCAACGAACGCACATAACACAAACAAAGATCAGGCTGACTACAGGCTAGCTGCAACAAACACTAAATTGGGATGATGGACACTCCAGTTTAAGGATTGGTCCCTACAGATGTTAATGTCATTGTAACGGCACCCCAAGCATGAAAGGGGTTAACTCCGTTTATGATATTCCCTCTCTTGTCGCTCCAGTTCTCTCTCTTGTCGCACATCCTGCAGCTGGATGTCTCTAATGGCTTTCTGTATAGCGGTCTCTAATGGATTAGCCCCATATAATGCCAACCGCTCTCGAACTCGTTGCTGAAACAAGTCTTCAACTGACCGGGGTCCTGCATCACCATCCCTCTGATCCATCTCGGCTAGCTCCCTGATCAAGGTGGCCTTGTTCTTTGTCCCACCGGTCCCTCCACGGCTCTCAAGTAAGTCTTTCAGCGTGGCTTTCCTGCAGGCTGCATAGCTGGTCATTCACTGTGGTGGTTTGGGGTGTCCCAGTAACTGGAGGGAAAATCCCACTGCTGCCAACCAATGTAACGGCACCCCAAGTATGAAAAGGGTTAACGCCGTTTAGGATATTCCCTCTCTGGACACACATCCACTGCTGATCCTCCACAGTCAGGCGACCGCTTCCCATAGGATTAATCCTTCCAAACATACGAGACAAACACTCTGTATGAAGTTTCCAACTGGACTGACAATCTTTAATGACAAACTCCCAGTTTTATACACACAGAGAGGAGGTTCTTACATTCTCCTCAGACAATACACCTTTGACCAGACCTAATTTACATGAGCTAATTAACTACAGTGATGACTCAGACACATGACCTTTAGGCTAGCCTCACTGTCTCCCAATACACATCTGACATCTTAGCAGACACAGGTGGGGGCTGGATGTGGTGACATTAGCATCTAACAGTATGTGTCCCAACATCATGAAGGAGTCACTTTTCAGTTAACCTGTTGAGTTCATAATCAAACAGTAAATAGTTCTTTACAGATATCCTGGGGAATATTGTGGAAAAATATCACTGTCCCATTTTAAAGCAATCCAAGACATATTCTTAATGTCCATTATTTTCTTGCTCACCCTGTGCCCAAAGTGACCCCTGTCACAGTCATTTTAAAAGCTATTTTAATTTTTAAATCAGCAGCTGTCATTAACACAATCCCTGGTGATCCCCCTGCCCCCCCTCCCCCCCATGAGGGTCCTGTAGGGTAAAGCACCTGGTGTAGATTCCCAGTTTGACCACTAGATGCTCCCATCGCTAATCGAATAATCTCGTCTGGTAAAGCCGCCTGGGTTAAAGAGGAAGTAAAGCCTCCTTAAAAAACAAAACAAAAAAAAAACACCCTGCAAGACAAAGGCATAATGAGCTAGTATGCATAGCATACTAGCTCATTATGAAGTACTTACCTGAGATCGAAGCCCCCGCAGCCGCCCTCATTTGCCTCCTTCGTCGCCGCCATCTCTCCCGGAGTGACTTCCCGGTATCGGGGCTCCAGTGCTGTGACTGTCCGGAAACGTGATGACGTCACTCCTGTGCATGTGCGCGGGAGCTGCCACTAACGGCATGATCCCATTCACTAACAGCACGCTCGGCGCGCCTGCGTCGTAGACATCTGTGCTGTCTTTTTTGCAAATATCCCCTAAACCGTGTAGGTTTAGGAGATATTTTTTGCACCTACAGGTTAGCCTTATTCTAGGCTTACCTGTAGGTATAAGTGGTCTGTAAGGGTTTACAACCACTTTAAAGTATAACTAAAGGCAGAACTTTATTTTTCATTTTTGAATGGAATGGAGAGGGATTCGCACCCCCTGTAAGTTTGTACTGTTGCCTGTGTCCCCCGTTAGGGAGATTCACCCTCTCTAGTTGTCCTGTTTACTGAGAGTGAAAGATAATTCCCAAATTGTGGGTTGTCCCCAGAACAGGAATATAGGGGAATTCTTCCAATGAGGACACTAGTTCTGGTGACAACCAGCGATTGCCTCACTTTGGAGGGATTTCATCTCCCTTCCTGTTTTATTTATGGGACAGGAAGTAAATGGAAATAAGCCCAATGTGACACAGATGATTAAAAAAAAAAAAAAACTGACAGGGGTCATAGCCCTCCTTTATTCTCTCCAAAATGAAGAAGAAAAAAAAAAGTTTTGCCTTTTCTTATTTAAGGATTCAAGCTAAGGGACCTTCCCTTCCTTAGAAAGCTTGAAACTGCGATAATGTAAAGCTGAAGTTTAATCTGCGTATATTTTACTTTCTCCGGTCCCCCCTCCCCTCCCCCCATGAACATGCTAATGATATTTAAAAACAAAAATATTTCTGGATCTCAGTGCTTCTCTATCTATGCAATGCCGGTATTCCGTCAGAATCAGCGACCCGTCATATTAGGTAACGGAAGTGACGCTCCGTCAGCTGCGCATGCGTTCCACCGCTACCAGGTTTGCTCATCTGACAGAACACCTACAGTCAGAAGAAGCAGCAGCGGACATTTTACTACACCCAGCTACTTCTTGAATTTCAGAGTAATTTTAGTAATAAAGTGAGCGTATATAAATAAATATAGTATATTTATATCTGTGATGCTGTTTGGATGTTTAACCACTTCAACACCGGGCACTTTCCCCCCTTCCTGCCCAGGACAATTTTCAGCTTTCAGCGTTGTCACACTTTGAATGACAATTGCGCGGTCATACAACGCTGTTCTCAAACAACATTTTTATAATTTTCTTCCCACAAATAGAGCTTTCTTTTGGTGGTATTTGATCACCTCTGGGGTTTTTATTTTTTGCTAAACAAACTAAAAAAGACCGAAATCTTTGACAAAAAAAAAAAGTTTTTCTTAGTTTCTGTTATAAAATTTTGTTTTCTCCTTCACTGATGGGCACTGATGAGGCTGCACTAATGGGCACCGATGAGGCGGCACTGATGGGCACTGATGAGGTGACACTGATAAGGTGGCACTGATGAGGAGGCACTGATATGTAGAATTGATGGGCACTGATATGCAGCACTGATGGGCACCGATAGGCTACACTGATATGCAACACTGGGCACTGATAGGCAGCACTGATGGGCACTGATAGGCGGCACTGGATAGGCACCACTGATGAGGAGCTACTGACAGGCATTACTGATTAACATCTAAAGGGCACTGACAGGCATTACTGAGGGGGCACTGATTGGCACTTTTATGGGCACTGATTGGCATTTTTTTTGGGCACTGGCAGGCGTTCCTGATGGGGCACAGACTGGCAGCTGATGGGCACATCTGATGGGGGCTGAGCTAATAATGAATGTGCTGATTATCAGCACAGACCCCCCCCCCCCCCCCCCCGACAGGGAGAGCCGTTTACTGGCACTTCCTGGTTCACGCGATGATCAGCTTTGATTGGTCGCAGCTGATCACGTGGTAAGGCTCCATACCACCATCGGAGCTGTGTTCCTGTGTGCTGTGTGAAGGGGGGGTGTGTCCCTTCCCTCCCCTCCAATCAGCTCTCCGATCTCTCCTTACTGAGCACTGCAGAGTGTAACTTCAGCTCTCCGCCCTCTTTTTTCTGAACTCTCAGACAAGCTTTATAAATTCAGCACTTTGAATGTAGAGAAGAGAAGACTGCAAATAAACAGGTACAACATATGTAGGAGGATTTGTTTAATCTCTGGCCAGTCACGTCACTGGGTATATGAGTTTCCCCAGCCATGGGACATACTGTATATACTGTATGTAGCAATGCACAAACAGAGATTAGGCGTACCCGAAGGCAGCCCTTTCCTCTTTAGGGTTGGTTCACTTTTACCATCACTTTGGGTGTCATGGGGAGGAATCATTCTGTAACATTGTACCCACACTTACTTTAGGTAGGTGGCGATGTCATAGCTCAGGAACCGCAGCCAGGGGTCACACAGCGCCGTCAGAACCAGGCGGTACATAGACATAAAATCTGACGACTGGATCTCCTCCGGGGTCACGTGTGATGGGCCAAGCGCAGCATCTGGCCGCCCTCCAGGGCCACAACCTGGAAGATATACATTGTGTCATCAGGGGGGTTTTGTCTTTTGATTAAAGCTTACTCATCTCCAATCTTCAAATTAAAATTAAGACCGGAAAGAGGGAGAAAAAAAAGACCTCTCCTGCCTCGCCGCCTAATGCCTGAGGAATAATCCCCCGAAGTGTGCCGGATGCCAGAAGTGCGGTTATACTGTATATTAATAATTTGCATTACCCTCTGGAGCCAGAAGGTGGAGCTTTAGCCCAGATTCACACTAGCGCGATCTTAGACATCGCATGCGATTCGCACCAGCACTGCAGGTTGCCGATCACATGCGATGTCTGTGAAATGTGAGTTCAGCCATACCTGCCCCAGGTCCCTTTTAAACAGTTTGGAATGCCTGGAAGACAGGGAGGATCCTTACTAGAGACTAGGAGCTGTCTGTGACAGCTCGGTCACTGTGCTGGGAGTGCACAGTGAACGTGCTCTTAGCACGGAAAACTTGGATGTCTATGGACGCATATGTGCAGCATGTGACCATTACACCCTCTTTGCTGCCGCACTTTTGCCCCACGTGGGTGGCAAGAGGTTAAAATGATATTGCATTAAAAAAAAAAAAAAAGGAACAAAGTTGTAAAGGTCTAAAGAAACATTTAAATCCTAACTGTGGGAAACTTGGAAAAACGGCTTGTTTAGGTCTAGGGGGGTATAGAAGAGAATATTTACCCGTTCCTTCACTCCTCATCCCTCTATTGTGCTCTTCTTCTTCCTGAAGTCATCATGGTCAATGAAGGATCTATACTGTAGCCCTGCATTGGATGTGTAGCCAAGTCCCGGGCCTCTCTAGGCCTAATGGTGACCTCCAGAGTAGGGTGACCACATTTCCAAACTACCAATCAGGGACACCCTCCCTTCCCAAATATCAGCTTGTGCTGTAACGAATCACAGCACAGTGATTGGACACAAGAGGCGGGATTTATGATTTCTCCAATCACAAGCAGGGGGCGGGGATTGTGCTCCTCCAGGCATTCCCGGCCAGGACAAGTACTGTCAGTGAGTAAAGCGGTGATGTGGCGGCTTTTTTTGGGGGCATCAGATTGGCCCGGGGGGTGGCTGTGTCAGTTTCATTCCGGGACACTGTATTGTCCCGGGACAGACCTGCAAAATGCGGGACTGTCCCGGGCAATCCGGGACACGTAGTCACCCTACTCTAGAGTTAGGGGCAGCTGACATCCTTCTGTGTAGAGTGGGTTATAAGGCATGGTGGGTGTAATGTAAGGTCGATTCATGGGTGCCAGACACTTCTTGAATGCAAAGAGATTTATTTTCTCTTAAACAGAACTGTGGGAGAGAGGGTTAGGGTCAGGACACACTTTAGTAGTTGCAATGTTAATTTAGCAGACTCCGAGACTTCTATAGGCAGGCAGCCATGCAGGGAAAGGCATCCAGCAAGACACCACATCTGCATGAGTAGGATTCGCTGTCTCCTATGGCAACAGTCTTCAGGGCCGCTGATAAGCCAGTACAACTGGCCCTGTAGTACCGGGCCCGGCCAGCAGGGGGGCCCCGGCAATATACTGTAAACAGGGAATGAAAGAATGCAAAGTAAAAAAAAGAAAGTGTAGCCCTCCCCTTCTCCAGCCCGCTCACATTTGACTGTAAACAGTGCTGGAGTGGGGCTGAATGGGGGAGCCAGGAGGGAGACACACAGAGGTATGACTACAGCAATACAAGTTCTGCAGGACACAGCTGTGGCTGAATGGAAACAAGATCGTCAGGAGCACAGTAATATGTAGCTGGTCCAGGGCCGTCTTTAATGTTGATTGGACCCAGGGCAAAAAAAATTCTTGGGCCCCCCCCCCCATGCAATTTTTCTCTCCACCTGCTCTGAGACGTACAATAAATATCAGGTAGACTTAAAATCAGTTTACTGCATCAGATCAGGCAGTGATTGCGATTGGTTGCCAGAGGTTACAGCATATGATAACCACTTACAGACTGGTTGCTAGAGGTTACAGCACACATTATGGCTCACTGATTAGTTGCTAGAGGTTACAGCACATGATTTCTTCTTGTTGATTGGTTGCTAGAGATTACTGTACAGTAATACTGCTCACTGATTGGTAGCTAGAGGTTACAGCACATGATTTCTTCACTGCAGAGGGGCATGATATACATACGAATGCCGCCTTTATTTACATATGAATGCCGCCGCCCTCAGCTATTTACATATGAATGACACCACTATTTACATATGAATGCTCCCATTATTTGCATATGTAGCGGTCTCACCCCATCTCCTTTTGCTAGGGGTATGTCACACGACAGGGTGAGATGCGCTACGGCCCATGTCCTCCCCATAGCTGTGGGTGAGGTGAAGGCCAGTATCAGTACATTCCTCGGGCCAATGTGTGTTAATTATGAAGCTCAGTCCTGCTATGCTGAAACCTCCCTTGCTCCCATTAACCAGAATCCATACACCGATGCAGGGTCCAACACTTGTTTATTATATTTCCACAACAAACAGTCCTTTCACAGCCGACTGGTTGCGACCCATAACATAGCGCAAACGGTGGGATGAGCAGGTCGAGGCACTATCCTGATTTCAATCTAAACCCCTGTGGTTTCACCAGGGGTTATAGCAGTGTTGCCAACCGTACGTAGATTTACGTACAGCCCGCGATTTAACCCCTTTTTCGGGCTGTACGTAAAAGTCCGTTTATGGGCACCGGCGCCCATAAAAAAGATGGCCGCGAGCCGGCCATACAACTGCGCATGCGCCGTTCCGAATGCGCCGGCCGAGCGGCGGCGGCGCACACGCAGTAACGTGATGGCGCCGCTGGCGCCATTTTTGAAAAGGCCACAGTGGCTGGCGGCAGTGGCGGGACACCTGCAGTGAGTGCATGCCATGCACTCATCATAGGTGGTCTGTGGAGGACTCGGAGCACTGACAGGGCCCAGGCAGGAGTGAGGAGGACGGACTCAAGGTCAGTGAAACAGGGGGGGATACAAGGGGACAGCGTCATCAGTGTGCTGTATCCTCCTCTGGTTCCTGTGTCCCTTTCACCTCTTCACAGGTCAGGGCAGCACAGTGCTGCCCTGACCTGTGGAGTGGTGAAAGGGGCACAGGAGGAGGACACAGCACACTGATGATGTGCAGAAGTAATATGGTGGTGTCCGCAGCCTCTGTCCCCCTCCTGTAGTGTGTCCGCACCTCTGTCCCCCTCCTGTAGTGTGTCCGCAGCCTCTGTCCCCCTCCTGTAGTGTGTCCGCAGCCTCTGTCCCCCTCCTGTAGTGTGTCCGCAGCCTCTGTCCCCCTCCTGTAGTGTGTCCGCAGCCTCTGTCCCCCTCCTGTAGTATGTCCGCAGCCTCTGTCCACCTCCTGTAGTATGTCCGCAGCCTCTGTCCCCCTCCTGTAGTATGTCCGCAGCCTCTGTCCCCCTCCTGTAGTATGTCCGCAGCCTCTGTCCACCTCCTGTAGTATGTCCACAGCCTCTGTCCCCCTCCTGTAGTGTGTCCGCAGCCTCTGTCCCCCTCCTGTAGTATGTCCGCAGCCTCTGTCCCCCTCCTGTAGTATGTCCGTAGCCTCTGTCCCCCTCCTGTACTGTGTCCGCAGCCTCTGTCCCCCTCCTGTAGTATGTCCGCAGCCTCTGTCCCCCTCCTGTAGTGTGTCCGCAGCCTCTGTCCCCCTCCTGTAGTATGTCCGCAGCCTCTGTCCCCCTCCTGTAGTGTGTCCGCAGCCTCTGTCCCCCTCCTGTAGTGTGTCCGCAGCCTCTGTCCCCCTCCTGTAGTGTGTCCGCAGCCTCTGTCCACCTCCTGTAGTATGTCCGCAGCCTCTGTCCCCCTCCTGTAGTATGTCGGCAGCCTCTGTCCCCCTCCTGTAGTATGTCGGCAGCCTCTGTCCCCCTCCTGTAGTATGTCGGCAGCCTCTGTCCCCCTCCTGTAGTATGTCCGCAGCCTCTGTCCTCCTCCTGTAGTATGTCGGCAGCCTCTGTCCCCCTCCTGTAGTATGTCCGCAGCCTCTGTCCTCCTCCTGTAGTATGTCGGCAGCCTCTGTCCCCCTCCTGTAGTATGTTGGCAGCCTCTGTCCCCCTCCTGTAGTATGTCGGCAGCCTCTGTCCCCCTCCTGTAGTATGTCGGCAGCCTCTGTCCCCCTCCTGTAGTATGTTGGCAGCCTCTGTCCCCCTCCTGTAGTATGTCGGCAGCCTCTGTCCCCCTCCTGTAGTATGTCGGTAGCCTCTGTCCCCCTCCTGTAGTATGTCCGCAGCCTCTGTCCACCTCCTGTAGTATGTCCGCAGCCTCTGTCCCCCTCCTGTAGTGTGTCCGCAGCCTCTGTCCCCCTCCTGTAGTATGTCCGCAGCCTCTGTTCCCCTCCTGTAGTATGTCCGTAGCCTCTGTCCACCTCCTGTAGTGTGTCTGCAGTCTCTGTCCCCCTCCTGTATCGTGTGTCCGCAGCCTCTGACCATCTCTTGTCATGTCTACAGTCTCTGAGGGGATCCTAGAAAGGAGTCAAGAGTGGGTGTGCCGCCGGGATGGGGGTTACGGCCCAGGAAGAAACAGACGTGTGGACTGGGAAGAGGAGATCAGAGCCACCAAGCTGGAGCCGTCTGACTGAGCCCCACACTGTGCACCCGAGAGGAGGTAAGTGACAGTGCCGCCAGGCCATTCTGAGGGGGGGGTCACTGTCTGATGTAAGGAGGTGAATGAATACAATAATGTAAGGGGGCACTGATATAAAGGTTTCCCCCTTATATTAGTACCCCCCCTTTACCTTAGTGTATTCACTCTGTGGAAGGTGGTCTCTATTCACCAGAGCCCCTCCCCCCACATCAGAGTTCCCCCTTACATCATGATCTGCAGCGTTCCCCTTTACATAAGAGTTCCCTTGCACTGTAAGGGGGCATCCTGCAGACTCTGATGTAAGAGGGAACTCTGTGCTGGCTGGGTTATAGTAACCTAACCTTCATGTGAATTGAGAAATATGTTTTTTTACTTTTGTTTAACTTAAACACATTGATATTAGCATTAGCTATGTGTTTTTAGTTCAAATATTGATATTTGCACTGTTTAGCACTAAAAACCGTAATTTTAGGTACTTTTTTGCAGCATCAGTAAAAAATGCGGCTCTGCCAGTAATCTTCATTATTTTTGCCAGTAAGAAATTGGTGCCGTACAGAAATTTTGGCATCCTTGCCAGTAAATTTCACTTCAGGGGGTTGGCAACACTGGGTTATAGCAACTTTGCTTAGCACAGAACATAGAACTTGTGAGTCTCTACCAGCAACTCCATAGAACACAGATGAGAGTACCTTCGCTGCGCTGCGGCCCCTATCAGGGGAAGATGTCCCTCTAAGGGAGTTACCAGAGGCCCATCCGTCACCGGGTTGATGCTGCTCCGGAATCTCCGGACGGGTGACCTCCCCGGCCTCCTCACCTCAGATGCGGGTCCCCTCGCAAGGCGGCACCCTCGGATCACTTCGCCCTCGCGGGACCCAGTCGAAGTTACTGGGCCCCAGGCCTACGATCTAGTACCTCACCCCAGGCTGAAGGTGCCTGGGATGGACCCCAACTTCGTTCCGGTCAGGCCTAGGGCACCTGGGCCGGAACCTTGAACCGCCCGCACCCAGGCCTAAGGTGCCTGGGTGCGTGAAGAGAAAATCCTCGAAGACCTCGTGGCGAGGGCGTCTCCCCCTTTTATCTCCTCCCATCAACACCACGGCGGGTTCCCCGCCCCAGCCGTACCATCTCCGGAAAGGGACAAAAAGGGTAGCACTGCGGCAGTGATTCTACCTTGAGCCTGTAGGTACCCCGCCACCCACAGGCCAAGGAGAATAATACACCACCCAATCCTCCACGAATTACAAAGGGGTCCAGAACCTTCACAATTACACACCTGGGTCACACTACCCCCAGGTGTACCCCAACTAAATTTAAAGACCCCGCTACACATATGAATGCCCAGTGCCGGCCCAAGACATTGTGCTGCCTGGTACCAAGAATTAAATGCTGCCCCCCCCAAAAAAAAATCACGCCCACCAAATACCCCACATTCATTATTTTATATCATGATAACTAAAGTGGACCTGTCATGGCTCTATACATGTAAAGGAGTATAAAAGGACCTGTGCGTGGCTGGTGGCCGCGATCGCTCCAGAGAGCCAGAACGGGGATCTGTTAATGTAAACAGACAGATCCCTATTCTGACAGGGGAGGAGAGACAGATCTGCTCTTCCTAGTGATTAGGAACAGAGATCTCTCTCCTCCTACAGTCAGTCCCATCCCCCCCAATTAGAAACACCTCCCAGGGAACACATTTAACCCCTTTCCTGCCAGTGACATTTACACATTAATCAGTGCATTTTTATAGCACAGATCGCTGTATAAATGTCACTGGTCCCAAAAAAGTGTCAAAAGTGTCTAATCTGTCCACCGCAATGTCACAGTCTAGCTAAAAATCGCAGATCACCAGACCCCGCTACACTAGTAAAAAAATAATAATAATAATAATAAAAATGCCATAAATCTACCCTCTATTTTGTAGACGGTATAACTTTTGCGCAAACTAATCAATATACACATTGCATTTTTTTTACCAAACATATGTAGAAGAATACATATCGACCTAAACTGATCAAGAAATGTTTATTTTTATTTTATTATGCTCCACTAGACCCTAGTCTCTTTATTGGCTACAGCCCTTAACCCTTCATGGATTTGCTTTTGGAATTAACTCTTCACGGACTATGTTGTGTTCTTTTTGGACTCTGCATTAGTTTTCTTTTTAATTAATTTTTCATATATTAATTTTTCACATTTCAAGGTTTAACATTTATTTCACACATGGTTTTAACCACATAGCGCTGCACATTTTTTGAACACATGTGACCTATCTGACCCCTACACTGACCCCCTGACACACCTACGTGACACATGCACTGATCCACCTGACTCCTACTTCCTGCACTACTCACATTACACTGACCCACCTGACCTACATGACCATTACCCTGACCCCTACCCTGACCCCTACCCTGACCCCTACCCTACTCACATTACACTGACCCACCTGACTCCTACTTCCTGCACTACTCACATTACACTGACCCACATGACCATTACCCTGACCCCTACACTGACCCCTACCCTGACCCCTACACTGACCCCTACTTCCTGCACTACTCACATTACACTGACCCACCTGACCTACATGACCATTACTCTGACCCCTACACTGACCCCTACACTGACCCCTACCCTGACCCCTACCCTACTCACATTACACTGACCCACCTGACTCCTACTTCCTGCACTACTCACATTACACTGACCCACATGACCATTACTCTGACCCCTACACTGACCCCTACACTGACCCCTACCCTGACCCCTACCCTACTCACATTACACTGACCCACCTGACTCCTACTTCCTGCACTACTCACATTACACTGACCCACATGACCATTACCCTGACCCCTACACTGACCCCTACCCTGACCCCTACACTGACCCCTACACTGACCCCTACTTCCTGAACTACTCACATTACACTGACCCACCTGACTCCTACTTCCTGCACTACTCACATTACACTGACCCACATGACCATTACCCTGACCCCTACACTGACCCCTACCCTGACCCCTACACTGACCCCTACTTCCTGAACTACTCACATTACACTGACCCACCTGACCTACATGACCATTACACTGACCCCTACACTGACCTACCTGACACCTACACTGACCTACCTGACACCTACCTCACTCCTACATCCTGCACTACTCACATTACACTGACCTGACAGCAACACTGACTATTACACTGACTGACACATACACTGACCCACCGACCTTACACCTACACTGACCTACTACACAGACCCACCTGACTCCTACAGTAGGAGTCCTACTTCCTGCAGTACTCACACCCGACCCCCTCCCCACAGCTCGGTGCGAATCCATCCTTTGAGTCCTCCTTACCTTTGTCTGCTCTTCACCAGGACTCTCCTCCGGACCTCAGCACTGGATGTGCAGAACTGCTTTGGCGTCCCAACTTCCCCCCAGCGCCATCCACCCGCAGCCCGCTCCATGGTGTCAGACGCTGCACGCCTGCACCTCCATGATCCCATCTCCACCGCGCCGTAACAAAGCAGAGGGACAGGCGGAGGCGAAGACAGCTCACACTTCCAGTGCTTGTCTCCCGCCACCATGTTCGTGTTTCCCGGCGCACTGTGATTGGGCGTATGGCGGTCATGTGCGGAGGCGGGACTTCTAGAGCGATCGCTGACAGGCCAGCCCCACGCCGCACATGACCCCCATTCGTCCAAGCACAGGGCGCCGGACACTAAACATGGCGGCTGGAAAATCGGGGACACAGGAAAGGAAAATCAGTAGGAGACACGGAATGTCGCTGGCTGACGGGCGGCAATTTGCCGCCCCCCTTAAAGTGCCGCCTGGGACCGGGGTACCATCGGGTCCCATGGTAGGGCCGGCCCTGTGAATGCCGGTTATTTACATGTAAATACAGGGTCTGCAGGTGAGTCATCTGTACACAACAATAGGGCAGAGCTGGGCAGCATTAGTGGCAGCACTTCACACTGAGATATCAGGACAAGGCACAGGACTATAACTTCAAGGGACAAGGGAATTTAAACTGGGATAGTTGGCAAGTATGAGGCATCTGCTTTGGGCCCCACAACAATGACAGGGCCCAGGGCAGCTGCCCCTTTTGCCCTGCCTTAAAGACGGCCCTGAGCTGGTCAGCTGCAGTGTCTTCCACATATCTATGTCAGTGTGCAGGTTAGGGATCAGTCTCCCCTCCCTCTTGTCTTGCTGGTTACTTTTTTTTCTTTTATCTGCCTAACCTGACCTACACATTGCCTGATCCCACTGATACGATCTCTGGAAGACTCTGCAGCAGCTGTTAACCATTTCAGCTTATAATCAGCTATTTAGCCAGAGCTCTGTGTGTGCTGCACAGATTGTTTGATTTTTTTTTTGAGGATTTACTGCTGGATCAGGCTAGAAGCTTCACAGACCCATTAACTGGTTATTGTCCTCCACTAATCCTCCAGACCAGTTCACTGTTTGTAAGAAAATTAGTATTTTGGAAATTGGATGTGATGCTGTCTTCTGTCACTTGGTTGTACTTTCAAAGGAAAATCACTGACTTGATTTTGCAGAGCTGGTTTAAATAGAGTGGATCAGCCCTGTAATGCCGCGTACACACGATCGCAATTTCCGTCGGAAAGACCTTGGGTGGTGTTTCCGACGGAATTCCGCTCAAGCTTGGCATACACACGGTCACACAAAAGTTCTGTGAACTTTCGACCATCAAGAACGCGGTGACGTACAACACTACGACGAGCCGAGAAAATGAAGTTCAATGCTTCCGAGCATGCGTCGAATTGTTTCCGAACATGCGTAGGAATTTTGCGTGTCGGAATTGCTACAGACGATCGGAATTTCCGATAGCAACTTTTTCCGTCGGAAAAATTGAGAACCTGCTCTCAATCTTTTGTTGGTGGAAATTCCGACAGAAAAAGTCCGATGGAGCCTACACACGTTCGGAATTTCCGACAAAAAGCTCACATCGGACTTTTCTTGGCGGAATTTCCGATCGTGTGTGCGCGGCATAATACTATATACAGGTCCTTCTCAAAAAATTAGCATATTGTGATAAAGTTCATTATTTTCTGTAATGTACTGATAAACATTAGACTTTCATATATTTTAGATTCATTACACACAACTGAAGTAGTTCAAGCCTTTTCTTTTTTAATATTGATGATTTTGGCATACAGCTCATGAAAACCCAAAAATCCTATCTCAAAAAATTAGCATATTTCATCCGACCAATAAAAGAAAAGTGTTTTTAATACAAAAAAAGTCAACCTTCAAATAATTATGTTCAGTTATGCACTCAATACTTGGTCGGGAATCCTTTTGCAGAAATGACTGCTTCAATGCGGCGTGGCATGGAGGCAACCAGCCTGTGGCACTGCTGAGGTGTTATGGAGGCCCAGGATGCTTCGATAGCGGCCTTAAGCTCATCCAGAGTGTTGGGTCTTGCGTCTCTCAACTTTCTCTTCCCAATATCCCACAGATTCTCTATGGGGTTCAGGTCAGGAGAGTTGGCAGGCCAATTGAGCACAGTAATACCATGGTCAGTAAACCATTTACCAGTGGTTTTGGCACTGTGAGCAGGTGCCAGGTCGTGCTGAAAAATGAAATCTTCATCTCCATAAAGCTTTTCAGCAGATGGAAGCATGAAGTGCTCCAAAATCTCCTGATAGCTAGCTGCATTGACCCTGCCCTTGATAAAACACAGTGGACCAACACCAGCAGCTGACATGGCACCCCAGACCATCACTGACTGTGGGTACTTAACACTGGACTTCAGGCATTTTGGCATTTCCCTCTCCCCAGTCTTCCTCCAGACTCTGGCACCTTGATTTCTGAATGTACTTTGGACCACTGAGCAACAGTCCAGTGCTGCTTCTCTGTAGCCCAGGTCAGGCGCTTCTGCCGCTGTTTCTGGTTCAAAAGTGGCTTGACCTGGGGAATGCGGCACCTGTAGCCCATTTCCTGCACACGCCTGTTCACGGTGGCTCTGGATGTTTCTACTCCAGACTCAGTCCACTGCTTCCGCAGGTCCTCCAAGGTCTGGAATCGGTCCTTCTCCACAATCTTCTTCAGGGTCCGGTCACCTCTTCTCGTTGTGCAGCGTTTTCTGCCACACTTTTTCCTTCCCACAGACTTCCCACTGAGGTGCCTTGATACAGCACTCTGGGAACAGCCTATTCGTTCAGAAATTTCTTTCTGTGTCTTACCCTCTTGCTTGAGGGTGTCAATGATGGCCTTCTGGACAGCAGTCAGGTCGGCAGTCTTACCCATGATTGCGGTTTTGAGTAATGAACCAGGCTGGGAGTTTTTAAAAGCCTCAGGAATCTTTTGCAGGTGTTTAGAGTTAATTAGTTGATTCAGATGATTAGGTTAATAGCTCGTTTAGAGAACCTTTTCATGATATGCTAATTTTTTGAGATAGGAATTTTGGGTTGTCATGAGCTGTATGCCAAAATCATCAATATTAAAACAAGAAAAGGCTTGAACTACTTCAGTTGTGTGTAATGAATCTAAAATATATGAAAGTCTAATGTTTATCAGTACATTACAGAAAATAATGAACTTTATCACAATATGCTAATTTTTTGAGAAGGACCTGTACTTGTACACTGGGTTCAGCCATAAACGCAGTCTCTGACTATCTCCTGAATCAATCATGTCTGCCATCCCTAACCATCTCCTGTACTATGTCTGCAGTCTCTGGCCGTCTCCTGTACTATGTCTGCAGTCTCTGACCGTCTCCTGTACCATGTCTGCAGTCTCTGATGTCTCCTGTACTATGTCTGCAGTCTCTGACCGTCTCCTGCACCAAGTCTGCAGTCTCTGACCGTCTCCTGCACTATGTCTGCAGTCTCTGACCATCTCCTGTGCTATGTCTGCAGTCTCTGACCATCTCCTGTGCTATGGCTGCAGTCTCTGACCCATCTCCTGTAGTATGTCTGCAGTCTGACCATCTCCTGTGCTATGTCTGCAGTCTCTGACCATCTCCTGTGCTATGTCTGCAGTCTCTGACCATCTCCTGTACTATGTCTGCAGTCTCTGACAATCTCCTATATCATGTCTGCAGTCTCTGATCATCTCCTATATCATGTCTGCAGTCTCTGACCATCTCCTATATCAAGTCTGCAGTCTCTGACCATCTCCTGTACTATGTCTGCAGTCTTTGACCATCTCATGTACTACGTCTGCAGTCTTTGACCATCTCCTGTACTATGCAGTCTCTGATCATTTCCTGTACTATGTCTGCAGTCTCTGACAATCTCCTGTGGTATGTCTGCAGTCTCTGACTATCTCCCTTTACCATGTCTGCATTCTCTGATCATCTCCTGTACTATGTCTTCAGTCTCTGACCATCTGGGGAGGGGCCAGGGGTGGGACTGAAGGAGGGACCAGGGGCAGGGCCTGGGTGGGGCTGATGAAGGGGCCAGGGGCGGGGCCAGGGTGGAGCTGAAGGGGGCCCCATCAGGTAGGCTGTACGGGGCCCCATGATTTCTATCAGTGGTCCTGAGCACACGCAAATCCGCAAGCTCTACTGACACAAGAATAAATGCGCTGCTTTTTAGCAGACACGCTGCAGTCCTATTATTTGTTAATGCCACCCCTACACGTCTTGGTTGCACCTGTAGGGGTGAACCAAGCCTTACTCCCCCCTAAACTAAATGATCGGTGCGTGGGTAGCCCCACTGCAAGGGCTCCTTCAGATGTGCAATGCCCTCTGAAGAGCAATCCATGTGGATTACTTTTCAGAGGGCATTTTAGAGAGGCGATGTGTGGCTTTGCAGGCGCTTTGTGGCGCTGTCCATTGATTTCAATGGGCAGGGGCGCTTTAGGAGCTGTGTATACACTGCTCCTAAAGCGCTGCAAAGATGCTTCTTACAGGACTTTTTTTAATGCCCCGCAAGCGCAGGGCTTTCACACTGGAGTGACAGGAGAGGCGCTTTGCAGGTGCTATTTTTAGCGCTATAGCGCCTGTGAAAGTAGCCTTAATTTTTTTTACAGGTTACCAGTTTACAGTTACAGAGGAGGTCTAGTACTAGACTTTTTGCTCTCGCTCTAACGTTCGCGCCAATACCTCACATGTGCGGTGTGAACACTGCTTAAATATGTATGCGCAACTTACGCAAGCGTTTACTTCTGCGCGCGAGCTCGGAGGGATGGGGCGCTTTACATTTTTTTTTTCTTATTTATTTTTCTATTGTTTTTTTTTTTTTTTGTGATCACTTTTATTCTTATTACAAGGAATGTAAACATCCCTTGTAATATAAATAAGGGATGACAGGTCCTCTTTATGGAGAGATCTGGGGGTCAAAAAGACTCCAAGACTTTACCTTTAAAAGCAAAAAAAAAAAGTTTACTTCCACCCTAGACCAGAAGTGACGTTATGACGTCGCTCAGGTCCTCCAAGGACAATCTAGTCCCTCATTGCCTCTGTGACCAGCCGGGCGCATTGTCTGATCGTTTTCTCGGGTATGACGGTGAAAACGGTAAGCCCGAGAAACACCGGCGGAAGGGGAGGGGACGTCCACTCCTGCTGCTTCGGAAAGTGATCCAGTGGCTAATGAGCCACTCAAATCGCTTTCATGAGAAAGCCAGCTGCTGGCTGAAGGAAAAGATACGGAGGTTATGGCTGACAGCTTCAGCCATAACCCCGGTAAACCACTTGCAAATCGCAACGCATATATACGTATTGTGGTCGGCAAGTGCATATATTGGTGTGCGGCCCTTTGAGGATGTCGGGGGCCGCATTTGAGACCCCCCTTTAGCTCATAAGTTGAGAATCATTGCTCTAGACAGACACACACCTGTGGTATCATCCTTTTGCACAGCGGAGCGGACATACAACTCCATATTGTACCCGGTCCCTCTACGCGGTTCTCTGTCATCCCATTGGTCTGATCTGCCGTCTCCGTACTCGCTGAGCTCCTGCCAGAGGAGGAAGATCTGAGTGTACTGCGGGGGCTCAAACCTGCCGGTGAGAGACAAGAGCCGATGCAATAAAAAAAAAGCAGAGATATAATGGTGGGGGCAACGCCAGGGCCGTCTGCCCAGCATGCGGCTTCTTTCATATTACAGCCCCAAAATTTCCCAAGAAATCAAATACTAGGGGACTACAAATCCCAGCATACCCTTCCTACTCCCTCCAGTGCATAAATATACACCACTGCTTCTAAGGGCTCATTTACACATTACTACGACTTTAACACACACATTAAAACGCCTACCGCTTCACCATGCTTTTTGAAGCTTTAATGAAGTTTGACTAATGCCCCAAGTGTGTTTATTTTCTATCTGAAAATCAGCCAAGTAGATCCACAGCTCATTAGTACCCACACTCAGCAGATCCCCAGCTCATTAGTACCCCTGTTTAATAGATCCACAGCTTATTACTACCCCTATTCAGCAGATCCCCAGCATCTTGGTACCCTCGTTCAGCAGCTCCCCAGCTTATTATTATCCTCACTCAGCAGATCCCCAGCTCATTACTACCCCTGTTCCGCATATCCCCAGCTTCTTAGTACCCTCATTCAGCATCTCCCTAGCTTATTTGTATCCTAGTTCAGCAGATCCACAGCTTATTAGTACCCCTGTTTATCAGCTCTCCAGCTTCTTAGTACCCTCATTCAGCAGATCCCCAGCTTATTAGTACCCCTGTTCAGCAGATCCCTCGCTTATTAGTATACTTGTTCAGCAGATCCCCAGCTTATTAGTACCCCTGTTCAGCAGATCCCCTGCTTATTAGTACCCTCATTTAGCAGATCCCCAGCTTCTTAGTACCCTCATTCAGCAGATTCCCAGTTCATTAGTACCCCTGTTCAGCAGATCCCCAGCTCATTAGTACCCCTGTTCAGCAGATCCCCAGCTTTTTAGTACCCTCGTTCAGCAGATCCCTAGCTTATTAGTACCCTCATTCAGCAGATCCCCAGATTGTTAGTACTCCCAATCAGCATATCCCCAGCTCATTAGTAACCCTGTTTAGCAGATCCCCAGCTTATTAGTACCTTCGTTCAGCAGATCCCCTGCTTATTAGTATCCTCATTCAGCATATCCCTAGCTTATTAGTACCCTCAATCAGCAGTTTCCTAGCTTCTTAGTACCCTCGTTCAGCAGCTCCCCAGCTTATTAGTATATTTGTTGAGCAGATCCCTAGCTTATTAGTACCCTCATTCAGCAGATCCCCAGCTTTTCAGTACCACCAGTCAGCAGATCCCCAGCTCTATAGTACCCCTGTTCAGCAGATCCCCAGCTTATTACTACCCTTGTTCAGCAGATCCCTAGCTTATTAGTACCCTCATTCAGCAGATCTCCAGATTATTAGTACCCCGACTCAGCAGATCCCCAGCTCATTAGTACCCCTGTTCACCAGATCCTCAGCTTATTAGTACCCTTGTTCAGCAGATCCCTAGCTTCTTAGTACCCTCGTTCAGCAGATCTGTCACGTACCTAGTGGTGATGAGCCCGGACTGCAGAGGAAGGCCTCCCTTACGGCTCCCACCAGCGGCCCCTGGTAAGGTAACAGCAGGCGCGGAGGTAGGAGGGGTACGAGTGCCTGGCAGGATCAACCAAGGTGAAGTTAGTTATGCAGACTTGGTAGGCACACTGGAACACAGCAGGTCGAACTGGAATCAGGAACACTCAGCAAACTGGAATCGTTCAGCAGACTGGACCGGAACCAGGAACACAGGAACTCAGCAAACTGGATCAGCTTAGCAGACTGGACCGGAACCAGGAACACAGGAACTCAGCAAACTGGATCAGCTTAGCAGACTGGACCGGAACTAGGAACACAGGAACTCAGCAAACTGGATCAGCTTAGCAGACTGGACCGGAACTAGGAACACAGGAACTCAGCAAACTGGATCAGCTTAGACTGGACCGGAACTAGGAACAGTGAGCTTGGTCAGACAAGCCAGGTCGGTTAACTGGCTGGCAGCAAGGTACAGAGGGATCAGACAGAGGAGAGATCACAACAAGCCAGGGGTCGGATGCAGGCAGAAAACTGGAGAAGTCACAGGCAGGCCGGGTCAAACACAGGTAAGTCTTCAGATCAGGTTTTCAGGTACTCAACGCTGTAGAGCAGACAGCAGGGACTGTCTGCGATTGACAGGTTTAAATAGCCCCTCTGGCGCCACCTGCAGGGCGGAGCATGCGCAACCGAGAATCAGGAAGACCAGGACGCCTGCTTCTGGCAGGATCTCCATGACATTGCCCCCCCCAAGGGGCAGCCTCCGGATGCCCATCCGGGCAAACTTCTCAGGGTGAGATCTCTTGAAGGACTGCACCAGGCTTCTAGCATGGATGTTCTCCTCAGGCTCCCAAGAGTTTTCTTCGGGTCCATAGCCCTTCCACTTAATCAGGAATTGGTTCTGGTTATTCCTTCTTCTAAAATCCATAATGGCTTCCACTTCGAATTCCTCCTCCCCGTCTACAATGACAGGATCAGGGAGAGCCGGACTTCGGCCTGGAAATGGGTTGGGAACCGAAGGCTTCAGCAGAGATACATGGAAGACCGGATGGATCTTGAGGGAGTCAGGGAGCTCCAGTTCATAAGCCACTTCATTGATTTTCCTTTTGACAGGAAACGGCCCTAAGAATTTGGGGCCCAGTTTCTTAGAGGGGCATGCCATCCTCAAGTTTAAAGTGGATAACCATACTTGGTTGCCGGGTGCCAGCATTAATTCACCCCGTCTCTTCCTGTCAAAAATTGTCTTGTTGTGTTCCTGAGTCTTGGTCATGGTTTCCTGCAGAAGTTGGTTGTTGGATGAAAAGAAGTTCAACTTTTCCTGGACTGCCGGCACCGTACATTCAGGAAGGGAATTGGGCAGGAATGTAGGATGGAAACCGTAATTTGCGAAGAATGGGGACTGCTTGGTAGCGGAATGCGTAGAGTTGTTATGGGCAAACTCGGCCAATGGGAGCAGGGAAACCCAGTCATTCTGAGCGAATGAAGAGAAGCAGCGCAGGTACTGCTCAAGGGTCTGGTTAGTCCTCTCAGTCTGTCCGTTGGTCTGGGGATGGTAAGCGGAGGAAAGTGACAATTCTATCTCCAGAGCCTTGCAGAGGGATCTCCAAAACCGGGAGGTAAATTGTACCCCTCGGTCGGAGACAATATTGTCTGGTAACCCGTGGAGTCTGACGACCTCTCTGATGAACACCTGTGCAGTTTCGGGAGCTGAGGGAGTCCCCTTCATGGGAATGAAATGTGCCATCTTGGATAGACGGTCTACTATCACGAAGATAGTGGTGTGACTCTCAGCTGGAGGCAACTCGACGATAAAGTCGATGGACAGCATTTTCCAGGGTCTGTCTGGGACGGGTAGGGGTCTCAGTAGTCCCCAGGCCTTGGATTTGTAACCCTTGTTTCGGGTACAAACTATGCAAGACTCCACAAACTTCCTACAGTTCTCGCGGAGACGAGGCCACCAAAAGGTACGCTGTACCAAGTCGGTGGTCTTGGCAACGCCAAAGTGCCCGGCAAGGGCATGGTCGTGGCAGAGTTCCAGTATGGTTATTCTCAGCTCTTCAGGTACGTAGATCCTGTTCTGGTACCAAAACAGCCCATCTTTGGCCTGCAATTCCGGTTCGGAGGGGGGTCTCTGCCCAGTGGAGGCTTGCTTGATCCGGGAGAGTAGGTCTTCCTGAAGCAGAAGGAAGTTTCCAGGAGCAAGAATGGTGTCTGGAGGAGAGGTTTCCTTAGACTTATGGAACATCCGAGAGAGGGCATCGGGCTTAATGTTCTTGGAACCGGGACGGTAAGTGACATGGAAGGAGAACCGGGAGAAGAAAAGCGCCCACCTGGCTTGTCGTGGTTTTAGCCTTTTTGCTGCCTTCAGGTACTCCAGGTTCTTGTGGTCGGTGAATATCAGAATCGGGTGGGCAGCCCCCTCCAACAGATAACGCCACTCCTCTAATGCGGACTTGATCGCCAGCAATTCCCGATCCCCCACGTCGTAGTTCATCTCTGCCGCAGATAACTTGCGAGAGAAAAAAGCTACTGGGTGGAGCAAGGCTCTGGTCCCCTGTCTTTGGGACAGAATTGCTCCTACCGCAATTTCCGAGGCGTCTACCTCCAGAACGAACGGTAAAGAGGAATCTGGGTGCTTCAAGATAGAGGCAGAGGTAAAGAGACCCTTCAGGGCCTCAAAGGCCTTTTGGGCCTCAGGGGACCAGTGGAAACGGATCCCTTGTTTGGTCAGCTGGGTGATGGGTGCGATGATGGCTGAGAACCCTCTGATGAATTTGCGGTAGAAGTTGGCGAATCCAACGAAACGTTGGATCCCCTTCTTGTCCGCCGGGACTGGCCAGTCCAGGATTGCAGCAATCTTTTGAGGGTCCATTTTGATGCCCTCGCTGGAGATAATTAGTCCCAAGAACGATATACTTTCCAGCTCAAATTCACACTTCTCGGCCTTCGCATACAGGCCGTGCTGGCGAAGCCGAGCCAACACACTTCTGACGTGCCTGCGGTGGGAATCAAGGGAGGAAGAAAAAATTAAAATATCATCCAGGTAGACAATGACAAAGAGATCTAGGAAGTCCCGGAGTACATCGTTAATGAAATACTGGAAAGTGGCAGGGGCGTTGCACAACCCGAAGGGCATTACCCGGTACTCGAAATGTCCGAATCGGGTGCGGAAAGCGGTCTTCCACTCATCCCCCTCCTTGATGCAGACCAAATTGTAGGCTCTGCGGAGATCAAGTTTGGTAAAAATGATGGCTGTTCCCAGTCTCTGAAATAGTTCCGGTCCCAAGGGGAGAGGGTAGCGTTTTTTTACTGTGATTTTATTTAATTCACGATAGTCCACACAGGGTCGAAGGGTATGATCCTTCTTCTCTACGAAAAAGATGCCTGCACCGGCTGGAGAGGTAGACAGACGAATGAACCCTTTCTGTAGGTTTTCATCGATATAGTCTTTTAGTGCCCCCTGTTCTACCTCTGTTAACGGGAAGATCCTGCCAAACGGAATTGCCGCTCCGGGAAGTAGGTCAATGGGGCAATCATAGGCCCGATGAGGTGGTAGAGTCTCTGCCCCTTGTTTGCTAAACACATCAAGAAAGTCATGGTAGACCTCAGGGATGGATTGCCATATTCCAGCCTCCGTATTGATACATAAGAGGGTGGCCGGCCCAGGGGTTTTGAGTGTCCCGCAGGATTGCTGGCAGTAAGGAGAAGAAAAGGTCACCAACCCCGTGGCCCAGTTGATGGTAGGGTTGTGGACCTGTAGCCAAGGTATACCAAGGATCACAGGGAACAATGGGGAAGAGATAATGTCCAGGCGTAAGTATTCTTGGTGGGTTCCGGAGATGGTGGAGATGGTAGCGGGTAAAGGGGCGGTCTCTTGGACCACTGGTCCAGACTTAATGATGGACCCATCAGCCAAATGCACACATAGTCCATGGGTCTTGGTGACAAGAGGGATCTGGTGCTTGATGGCAAAGGCTGAGTCCATAAAGCAGCTGCAAGCCCTGGAATCAATAATGGCGGGCACTTGCAGAGTCCTTCCTGGGAGCTGTAACGAGACAGAGAGAGCAAGGTGAGATGTGGACTTGGCCTGTGGGTTGGTAGTGTCAGAAGATACTGAAAGACACTTACGAAGTTTCAGGGGACAATTTATAACGAAGTGTCCGGGTTCCCCGCAGTACAGGCACAAATTGTTCACTCGGCGACGTTGGCGTTCCTGTTGGGAGAGGGGGGGACGAAGCACTCCGAGCTGCATGGGCTCGGGTATGTCAGATGTAGCGGCTTGAGGTGCAACAGGTGCTGGGTGCAGATGGCTGGGAGCCCGGGGAAGCATCCAGGTCGGACGGGAGAAGCCCGTGGACCTCTCAGCCCTTCGTTCCCTGAGACGTCGGTCGATCTGGATTGTTAAGTCAATTAATGAATTCAGGGTTGGTGGTATGCCAACCCTAGAGAGCTCGTCCTTCAGAGGGTCGGACAGACCTATGCGGAACTGATAGCGGAGGGCAGCGTCATTCCAACTGGTATCTGCGCTCCACCGTCTAAATTCCGCTACGTAGTCCTCTGCCGCTCTGCGCCCCTGCTGAAGGGTGCGCAAGGTGGTCTCTGCGGTTACTGAGAGCTGGGAATCTTCATATAGCTGAGCCATGGCGTCGAAGAAGGCAGTAAGGTTGTTTAAGGCCATATCTTTCCGTTCCAAGAGACGGTGGGCCCAGCTCTGAGGGTCTCCGGAAGACAGGGACATCACAAAGCCCACCTTGGTGGCTTCCAAGGAGAAGGTGCGAGGTTGCAGGGCGAAGTAGAGTTCGCAGGAATTACGAAAAGCCCTAAACTTGCTTCGATCCCCGGAGAATTTTTCGGGTGTAGGGACCCTGGGCTCCGGAGGAAGCATGACAACTGTGGGCGAGGATCCTGCCCCAGCAGTGGAGGTAGAGGTATGGGATCCCCCTTGGGCTCCAGAGGGGTTGGAGAGGACCCGCACTTGTTCTTCCAGATGGGTGTAGCCTTGCTGGAGGTTCTTGACCGCTTCAGCCAATCCTGCCAGGTGCCGACATAGTTCCTCCATAGGTGAGGCTCCCTGCTCGGGCTCAGACATGGCTGTCTGCTACTGTCACGTACCTAGTGGTGATGAGCCCGGACTGCAGAGGAAGGCCTCCCTTACGGCTCCCACCAGCGGCCCCTGGTAAGGTAACAGCAGGCGCGGAGGTAGGAGGGGTACGAGTGCCTGGCAGGATCAACCAAGGTGAAGGTAGTTATGCAGACTTGGTAGGCACACTGGAACACAGCAGGTCGAACTGGAATCAGGAACACTCAGCAAACTGGAATCGTTCAGCAGACTGGACCGGAACCAGGAACACAGGAACTCAGCAAACTGGATCAGCTTAGCAGACTGGACCGGAACCAGGAACACAGGAACTCAGCAAACTGGATCAGCTTAGCAGACTGGACCGGAACTAGGAACACAGGAACTCAGCAAACTGGATCAGCTTAGCAGACTGGACCGGAACTAGGAACACAGCAACTCAGCAAACTGGATCAGCTTAGCAGACTGGACCGGAACTAGGAACAGTGAGCTTGGTCAGACAAGCCAGGTCGGTTAACTGGCTGGCAGCAAGGTACAGAGGGATCAGACAGAGGAGAGGTCACAACAAGCCAGGGGTCAGATTCAGGCAGAAAACTGGAGAAGTCACAGGCAGGCCGGGTCAAACACAGGTAAGTCTTCAGATCAGGTTTTCAGGTACTCAACGCTGTAGAGCAGACAGCAGGGACTGTCTGCGATTGACAGGTTTAAATAGCCCCTCTGGCGCCACCTGCAGGGCGGAGCATGCGCAACCGAGAATCAGGAAGACCAGGACGCCTGCTTCTGGCAGGATCTCCATGACAAGATCCCTATCTTCTTAGCACCCTCGTTCAGCATCTCCCCAGCTTATTAGTATCCTTGTTCAGCAGATTCCTAGCTTATTAGTGCCCTCATTTAGAAGATCCCTAGCTTATTAGTACCCTCCCTTAGCAGATCCCTATCTCATTCGTTTTCTCATTCAGCAGCTTCCCAGCTTATTAGTATTCTCGTTCAGCATATCCTCTCCTAAGTAGTACCCCCAGCTCTGCTAATGGCCCACTCAGTAGTACTCCAAGCTTTACTGATCCTCTGCTCAGTAGTACCCCGGGCTCTGCTGATCCCCTGCTCAGTAGTGACCCCCAGCTCTGCTGATCCTCTGGTTTTCTGGTCTTCCTCTCTTTCTGGTCCATGCCCACCGCTATATTACTCCCACTCTACTCACAACATGTGACATCTAGTTTCTCTTGCTCCGGTCCCCCAGCTCTGCTGGTCTTCTGCCACTCATTCCTCTCTCTCCAGTCTCCAGTCCCTGCTCACATTCTGCTATAGCATTACCATGTTGCACACAATGTGTGCCATCTGCTAGTTGCTCCGCTCTGGTCTGGACCCGGCTTACCTTCCTGCTGCTCCACGCTGCACACCAGATGTGACATCTGCACCAGAAACTCCCAGAATATATATACATAAACTGTGACTGCTGATGATGTCTTTCCAGTTCGCTTGTTGGTTTACCAGGGCGGTGGGGGGCTGTACTGTATGATATCATGTACACAATGAGTTGGTTAAAATTTCAGGCCCCCTGCACTGTTAGTGCAACTTTACTACACCCACAATTTTCCAGGGCACGCTGTGCGCTCTGTTTAATTATTTTTCTCGACATGCCCTAGGCTGGACCTCCCCCAGGAAAAAAAAAAAGTATCTATGTCCCTGGGAGACGAAGCACCCCTTGTGTTTAGTATCAGTTCTCCTGCTGGTATAAGCTATGAACCTTATTGATTTAAAGGGTCACTCCACCCAAACCCATATATCGGTGTTTGGTGGAGTCTCAGGGACTCTATTAGGGAGATTTTCTGGTCTGCACTCATTCTGTGCCAACTATAAATGTGGTTGGGAACATGCAAAACTCCCAAGATGGACATGACCAGAGCAGGGAATTATGGAAAGGAAATTTCACTGCTTGAGTAATTTTGACATTTTAGAAGTCCCCCTTCCCCACCAGTACATATCCCCCCTTCCCTACCAGTACAGCCCCCCCCCCCCCAGTACAGATCTCCCTTCATGAAATACACTAAGTAGACCAAGTAGTTCAGAGTGAGCTCAATGAGGGAAAGTCCTCCCTTAGCTGTGCAATATCACTGCAGCTCAGGAGAAACGAAACAGAGCCGCCTTCTCTCTGAACCGCCGCTGCCTGTCAGAGTTGTGGCAGGTGGCAGGAGCTACAGCTGCAGTGCTTCAGGTGCTTCCCGGTATCAGTGCTATCTGCGGTGCTGCAGACAGTCTTGGGGTTTTTTGGACCCCCCTATCCCCCACCTTATCTATACCCCTGTTGCCTTCTGTGCTCAGGTCACTCTCTCCAGGCCTGGCTCCAGCAGTGCCATATTGGGGTGTCACCTGTGCAGTGCAATGACCACACCATCAGAGTCACTGGGTTGGCACCTTTACCCAACACTCGCCACGTTTTCTGTGTCACCTTTTCAGGTAATAGATGAAGGGCCCTCCGGCTGCACTGTCATTGGTCAAGACTGGGAGCATCCTGTCCAACAGAGACTCACTGGGCATCTTCTGGGAATAGAGCGCCTCCTGCTGGCTGGGCACAGAGGACATAACCTTGAAGAGACAGACATCGTTCAGAGTGAGGCAGAGTGCATTTTCAGCAAGGGTATTACTACTGTCATTTATCATGACAATTACAATATAACATTTTTGATGTTCCATATTTCCATGGCTGCGTTTTATATCTAGAGGCATAAATTGTCCTTTCAGTGGCTCTCTATAGAGCAAGCAGTGCACGCTTCTAGGTTCTGCTGTTTTTTTCAGTCTGAGATGACAAGTAGCCATGCAGGGAAGGAGGAACAATCGCTGTGCAGGACCGCTATGTAGCAAGCAAAGCCTGTATGAGAAATGGACAATCGCTGCCTCATATACAGATATAATGACAATTTAGAGACAGTTCTCCGAGACCCCCCTCTGCTAGGATGTTCCACAGCTCGACTACTCTTAAGCCTGGTACACACGGCCGAGAATCTCGTCAGGAAAAAACACGTCGTTTTTCCTGACAAGATTCTTGAACAAGAATCTTGTCCCGGCCGAGTGTACACACGTACGATTCAAAAGAACCGCCGTTCTTTTGAACGGCACGAACGCGGTGACGTCATCGACTACGACGAGCGTGCACTCGTCACATTCGATGCCGTCGCTACCATCTTGCTACACCTTACCTTTGCCTAGGAAGCTACCGCGCATGCGTCAAAGTCATTTCGAGCATGCGCGGGTTTCCCCGGCGACAGGTAAGTATACACACTCTCGGGTTTCTCGTTGGGAAACAGGCCGACGAGAATCCCGACGAGAAAATAGAGAGCAGGTTCTCTATTTTTTTCATCGAGATTCTGGCCAGTTTTCTTGACGAGAAACCTGAAAGCCTCGTACACACGGCCGGTTTTCTCGGCAAGAAAGCTCTCCCGGCAGTTTCTTGACGAGAAAACCGGCCGTGTGTACGAGGCTTTACTGCAAAGAATCCCTTCCCTAGACGTAACCAATGTCCGCTTGTCCTTTTTAAAAACGAATGCCGCGTACACACGATCGGGAAATCCGACAAGAAAACCGTGGATTTTATTCCGACGGAATGTTGGCTCAAACTTGTGTTGCATACACACGGTCACACGAAATTCCGACCGTCAAAAACGCGGTGACGTACAAGACATACAAGATGAGCCGAGATCAATGAAGTTCAATAGGCAGTTCGGCTCTTCTGCTTGATTCTGAGCATGCGTGTTTTTTTGTGCGTCGGAATTGCATACAGACGATCGGAATTTCCGACAAGAACTTTTCTTGTCGGAAAAATTGAGAACCAGCTCTCAAATTTTTGTTGGCGGAAATTCCGACCGAAAAAGTCCGATGGAGCCTACACGCGGTCTGAATTTCCGACCAAAAGCTTCCGAAAAAACGTTTCTTGTCGGAAATTCCGACCGTGTGTACGCGGCATTAGAATAAAACATTTACCTACCAAATCTTTACATTGACTTTGGATACATTTCTATATAGTAATATTTTTTTTTTTTCAATATTTTTATTGAAATGTTTTTTTTTCAAATCAGGATATGAAATAGAAGTTACAAACATTCAGAAACAACATTTTCTAAAGTTTCCAGTATTATTATGTGTATAGAAATGCTAAGCTTGACACATATTTAGTGTATAACAACAAGAAGGGCATTTCAATGTCAAGCAAATAGTATGTATTATTAAGTCCATGGTGATATCGGTCATGTTGCCATCACATCCGGGCATCCCCATTAGGAGCAAACTGTGTCCGGGTGTGGGCATGACCAAAACGCATTACTTGTATGTAGTTCTGGATGTTTGAAGAAACTTTGTTACCTTAAAGTGGATGTAAACCCACTCTCTTACTTTCTAAACTACTGTCATAGTGCTGATCTATAAGGATATAGACGCCTCCTGCATGTATCCTTATCTGTCAAATGTCTCCCCTCTGTCTGTTATAAGAACTGAAAAACTGCAGATTCTGTGGGCGGGTCTGTTGTCTGGAGCTCGGTGGGTGGAGTCGTGATGTCAGTAGACTCCCCGTCCACCTCTACACTCCCCTTGTCAACATGCATTTTCTCATGTGTATTCCTTCTGCTATGATCACTAACATCCAGTCAAAGTCCAGAAAAGTAACCACATGACTTCAGAAAAGGAGTGGGGGTGGGAATTAAAAAATAATGCCGGTCTCAGGCTTAGTGCATAAGATATGTAAATAACCTGTCACTCACAGCAAGGGGGCGGAACGGACAAAAGTTCTCTAGTTTGTCCGTTTATCTTACTGAAAAGAGAAAAGAGGATTGCTCAAAACGGGATTAACTCTTTGTGGCAAGACTGGGCAGAGATGATAGGAAATCTTATACACTACATTGTGACAGCAAAAATAAATAAAATAAAATCGGGTTTACATCCACTTTAATACTTAATTATGGTGTGTAGGGCAGTGATGGTGAACCTTGGCACCCCAGATGTTTTGGAACTACATTTCCCATGATGCTCCACTACACTGCAGAGTCCATGAGCATCATGGGAAATGTAGTTCCAAAACATCTGGGGTGCCAAGGTTCACCATCACTGGTGTAGGGTGATAACTATTCATCTATGGAGGGGAGTTTCAAGATTGGGCTTTCTGCTTGTGTTTAGGTTTTTGTTGACAGGGGGGTATATAGTGGGATGAAGAGGGGTTATAGGAGACTGAATGATGTGTATGATTAACAGAGGGAAGGAAGTGGAATTTGTATTTTTTCAAGTATGTTGGTTTGTCAGTATATCCAATGGAGATTGTTTGAAATTCTAAGAAGAGGGGTCTCCGTGTAAAGAATTTGAGTATTTGGTCCAACACGTCCAGGTTTTACTGAATTTGAAAGGGTTGTCTGTCATTGTCTGACAGGTTTTTATTGCTGCCTCTGTCACCATTGTGGTCACTACAACAGGAAAATAAGGGAATTCTGCCCTGAGGGGACACAGGCCTTATTGCTCCTGGATGATCCCTAATGCCCTGTACACAGAATCGGAATTTCTGATGAAAAAAGTCCGATGGACTTGTTTCATCGGAAATTCCGATCGTGTGTGGGCCCCATCGGTGTAAAAAAAAATAGAACATGTTTTAAATTTTTCCGATGGAAAAAAAACCGATAGGAAATTCAGATCGTCTGTGTGGAACTCCATCGGAGAAAAATCCATGCATGCTCAGACTAAACTAGGAGACGGGAGCGCTCGTTCTGGTAAAACTAGCGTTCGTAATGGAGATAGCACATTCGTCATGCTGCAAATGAATGCATCGTTAAATGTAGCGCATTCTTTTCTTCTTTCTAATGCTAGAACACATTTTATTTTTCCCTGTGGTGGATATTCACACTGAGTTCTGACAAACTTATTTCTTTGTTTCTTGTGATCCTACGAATCTTCGTATTTTATTTTAAAGCCAGGTCTTTTTTCCGACGGAATTCCGCTCAAGTTGTCTTGCATACACACTGTCAGGGGTTTTTCCTGGACGCAGGAATAAGACTATAAGCCGATTCGAATCGCCATGGGCAATTTGAAGTCCATGCAAGGGAAGGAATGTGAGGCTTCCCAGAGTCAGACGGCTGCACAGTACATGAAATCTAGCTTTGGGGCAAAGGTCATGAAACCTCTAAAGGAATGGCATAGTTGGTCCAAGGATACTACTTGGGCTATTCCTCTAGAGGGGACATTTGATGCCTGGAGGTGGGAGAAATTCATAACTGAGTTTAAACCCAGGCTCTGGGCAGCAAAAACCTTAGATGTAGCTGAGCTGTGGCTTCAGAAGTCTATTATGGTAAGCAGGCAGGGTATACAGAAGGCAGTTTCAGTCCGGAAGAACCGCATTATGTACACCTGGCCTGAGGGGATAGCAGTGACTGGTGATCCAATGCTGGAAGCGGAAGAGGCTCTTTCTGGGCTAACTCTGCTGAGGCAGGCTGGATCCACCAACACTAGATCTGTTGTAGTTTCCTCTGATGCTTCTGCCATCACCAATCTAACCAACCCTACTCTGCACTCTCCAACTAACATCTCTCTCTCTCCCACGTCTCCATCTAACCATGTCACCTCTGACGCTAAACCTCAAGCTAACCCTCTCTATCAGTCGCCTTTCCCCATATCTGGGGCATTTTCTCCGCCGATTGCGGCTGATTATGAATCATTTTCAACTGGTGATCTACAGATGCTATGTGAGTCTAAGGGAATTGAGACCAGACTAAGGAACCGTGGGGATTGCATAACTGCGCTGAGAGCTTTTGACTCAGTCATACCTACCATCTACCCTTCATTGGTTGGCTTCCAGACAGGGAACGTTGTGGGCAAGGTAGCACACATTAGCCAACCAATGAAGCCACAACCTCCAAAGTACACACCTAGCCCCACTTATGTCACTGAACCTGGTACTTACCCAGTCCGGGTGCAACAATATGAGGGTGTTCCAAATACCAACGGTGAAAGGACTTTGGGGGAAAGGGTGGTATGGCATGTCCCTTTTGCTTCCTCAGAAATCAGGACCATACTGGCCGAACTGCCTGACTATAGAACAAATCCACGAGGGTTCGCGAGAATGTTTTGTCAAAATCAATTTAGCTACGGCATGAGTGGAACAGATTGTGCCCAGGTTCTGAGGGCGAAAGTAGGAGAAGAACTGGCAGGGGTTATAATCTCCCGTTGTGGCATTGTCACCCACGAACAAGCCACTTCTGGAGGTAAGCAATTCTGTGTAGCCCTGCTAGCCAAACTTCCAGAGTTGTATGGTGCATCTTCTACCACAGATGTGATGAAACTCAGTCAAAACCCAGGCGAGGAATGTGCTTGTTTCTGGCGTCGCCTGAAACAAGCTGCATTGGATGCAGATCTGGAGGTTGGTCCGGATGTGCCAACCGACGGAGGTAAGTTATCCGCCATTCACCTTTTGCTAAGAGCCAAATTTTTAGAAGGCATCCATATGAAAATTCGAGACCGGCTATTATTAGCCAGACCCGAATTTAATGAAATGACAATACCTGCCATTCTATCCACTCTCTCCGCTATAGAGAGAGAGATGGATAGGAAGAAACAGGACAAAGCATCCAAAATCCTTGTGTCTCAAGCCCCTTCTGCAGGACAAACGGGCCAGGATGGTGGGAAAAAGACACAACGCTGGAAAGCCCGAACTTGTTACATCTGTGGAAAGGAAGGACATCTAAGGCGCGACTGCCCTAACAGACCCAAGGGTAAGTGGCAGTTCATCCCAGACGATCCGGTACCAGGCTCACGCGATCCAACAACTTCAGTTGTAGCGATGGCCAGCCACGACTATGATTCTTCATAGGACGCTGGCAAAGCGGTGTCAGGACATATCAACCTGTTTATCGAGGAATTAAAATATCCCCTCCCTTGCCTCATTGACACCGGTGCCGTTCAAACTGTTCTGAGATCCAAAGATCTCAGAGGCAAGGTTCCCCTTTCTGGGGAGACTATACCCACTGTGGGTCTAACAGGTCAGACAGTGTCTCTACATACCACCAAACCACTCCATTGTAGGTTGGGCCAACACACAGAAGCCATTAAGTCGGTACTGGTATCGGATGATGTTCCCATCAACCTATTGGGAGCTGATATTTTATCTGAGATACAAGCGGTCATTGAGTACACTCCAACAGGTGTTGTGGTTAGCAGTGCATTGACAGATGAGCGCCTATGTGCAATGGTGGCTCTACCGTATATGATAGAACCTGGTTGTTTTCTGGGGTTGGATGTGCTAGCAGAAGTGGATCCCAAACTTTGGGCGTTTGATAAGTATGATGTGGGTCTTCTGCCGGTCCCGCCAACCACAGTAAACATCAGACCAGGGAGTATTTTGCCCCAATTACCACAATACCCTTTGAGTGTGGCTCAGATGGATAGCCTTAAAATCCAAATAGACCGGTACCTGCTGATAAAAGTTCTTACGCCAACCAAATCCCCCTGTAACACCCCTTTGTTTCCAGTGGCTAAAAAGTCTGTCAAGGGTCAGGAAACAACTTTCCGTTTAGTACATGATTTAAGGGCTATCAATAAAATCATTATCAGCGATGCCCCTTTGGTACCCAACCCACACACCTTGTTGGCCTCTATACCACCTAACGCAATTTTCTTCAGTGTTATTGATCTGACTAATGCATTTTTTTCGGTACCACTGGACCCCCAGTGCCAGTACCTTTTTGCTTTTTCATTCCAGGGTCGACAACTGACTTGGACACGTCTCGTTCAGGGGTCTGTGACTAGTCCCTCGGAGTACAGTTGCAAACTTAAAATAGTGTTGGATCAATGGACCCCAACGAATCCAGAGGTGGTGTTGATCCAGTGTGTTGATGACTTGCTGCTTTGTTGCCCTGCAAGGGATGTCTGTTATCAGCATACTGTCTCATTGCTTAACCATCTGGCGTCCACGGGGAATAAAGCTAGCAAGGAGAAATTGCAGTTTTGTAGGGAGAAGGTCACCTTTTTAGGACATTGTATATCTCAGGGTACTCGACACCTGACAACCCAGAGAATTCAGACACTGAAAGACTTCCCGAAACCCTGAAACGCACGACAAACGAGAGCCATTCTTGGTCTTATCAACTACTGTAGAGACTGGGTCCCTAACATCTCTTCGACTTTAGGACCCCTTTACGAAATCCTATCCCAAACTCCCTTTCAACTGACTGATGATAACTGGTTAACCCTACAGGACTTGATCCAAGAACTCTCCAAAGCACCTGCTTTAGGTTTGCCCAACTATGACCTCCCCTTCTACCTTTTCTGCTATGAAAGCAAAGGCCACGCCACTGGAGTACTGACCCAACTACATGGGTCCAGGTACCGACCCATCATGTATCTATCAACTGCCCTAGATCCAGTCATTCGAGGTTCACCAGGTTGTGTACGAGCCGTAGCCGCCTGCGCTGTATTGTTACAGAAGGTAGGTGACATAGTCTTGGACTCCCCACTGACCCTCTATACTCCCCATTCAGTGCAGGAAATCCTAAATCAAGTTCAGACAAAACACCTCTCTGCTGCCAGATTGACTAAGTACGAAGTGGCTCTCCTAACCCCTACTAACCTGACTTTAAGACGATGCACCATTTTAAACCCAGCCTCTCTTCTTCCTACTGAGGAGGAAGAGAAGGGGGGAGATAATGGTGTTAAAAATGATACTCAAACCTTCCAGACTAACAATACCAACCTCTCTACCTCTAATCAACTTGTTAATTTAGAAGGACAACATGCTGATGATCACCACGACTGTGTTTCTCTGATGGAACTCGAGTCAACAACCATCAGCCCGGTGAAGGAGACCCCCATCCCAAACGCTAAAAACCTTTTTGTCGATGGTTCCAGGTATTACACCCCAGATGGTAAGCCACACACAGGTTATGCAGTGACTACAGTCAGTGAAATTGTGGAAAAGGGTTCATTGAGTTCCAACATGTCTGCACAGGAAGCTGAGCTGTGGGCACTGGCAAGAGCCTGTGAGACCCAAGAGGGTCAAAGGATCAATATCTACACGGATTCTAGGTATGCTTTTGGGATAGCCCATGATTTTGGTCCTATCTGGAAAGCAAGAGGCTTTCTGACTAGTTCAGGGAAGCCTGTGAAACATGCGCATTTAATCAACAGGTTATTCGTTGCTTTCAACCTGCCGCGTGAGATAGCCATTCTAAAAGTTAAGGCCCACACGACTGATAGGACTTTGGAGGCCGATGGCAATGCCTTGGCAGATAGAGCTGCCAAAGAAGGTGCTCTGCACCCTCCTGTGAAAACCCTGATGCTAGCCATCCCCTCTGATGTGTCTCTGGAAGAGTTTAAGAGACTACAGTCACAAGCGGAATTACATGAAAAGAGGAGATGGACAGCACTAGGGGCCATGAGAGGTCCAGATGACATCTGGGGTCTTGGTAAAAAATGGTGTCTGCCAAGATCGCTTTTTCCAATGATGGCCCATTCGGCTCATTATCCAGGGCATCAGTCAAAGATGGTTATGTGTGCGCAGGTGGATGAGCATTGGATCGCCCCTGGATTTACTACTGCAGCTGCTAATTTTGCAGCAGCCTGCCTGGTTTGCGCATTGCACAATCCAGGTAGGACGGTACCAGTACCCAAACGACATTCCCCCCGACCAGAATATCCATTTCAGCGCATCCAGATAGACTACATTACATTGCCAAGGAGTGGGCCGTACGAACACGTCTTAGTCTGTGTAGATATGTTTTCAGGTTGGCCAGAGGCATGGCCGGTTCAGAAAGCAAACGCCACAACCACAGCCAAAAAGATCCTGTCCGAAATAGTGTGTCGCTGGGGCCTACCTGAAACGATCGAGTCGGATCGAGGCTCCCACTTCACTGGTCAAATATTTGCAGAAGTGTGTAAAGCCCTCCATATCAATCAGGGATTACACACTCCTTATCACCCCCAAAGTAGTGGTAAGGTTGAAAGGTTAAACGGAACCCTTAAAAACAAAATCTCCAAAATAATAGCTGATACTGGGAAACCTTGGCCTGAATGTCTCCCCATAGCTCTCCACTCCATCAGAAATGCACCTAGACAACCTCACGGGTTATCTCCATATGAGGTTTTGTTCGGATGTCAACCAAAAACAGGGTTGTACTTTCCCCAGCAGCTGTCGTCTTTACATTCTCAGCTGACGGGGTATGTGCAGTCACTGCAACGTGAGCTAAAAAAAATCCACCACAGGGTTCATGAGTCCCTTCCAGACCCTGACTCAATAACCGGTTTACATTCTATCCAACCAGGTGACTGGGTCGTTGTAAAGAAATACCAGAGGACGGGACTAGAATCGAGATACGTCGGACCATTCCAGGTTCAGCTGACCACGCCGACCTCACTAAAGCTTGAAGAACGGGACAACTGGATCCACGCCAGCCACTGCAAGAAGCTGCTCAACTACATCAAAGAATGAGGAGTATCTTCTTTATTTATAGTTTTAGTTTAGTGTATTTTAGCAAGGGTAATGATGAAAAGCATCCCAATTTATTGTTTAAAATGCATCTCCAGCTGGCAAAAATGGCGAACAGGACCAACTGCTGGGGATGCTCCAAACCTCCACCAAGCCTTGATGCCCCGGCAATGGCAGCAGTACATGCGATATATGATGTCCGTATCGGTATGAGGAAACTAAAGACTCCAAACAGACACTTGTCAATAGAACTTAATGATACATTCCTAGAGGGTAAAATTAGTTATAGTTTTAACATTAGCTCTGGCTTTTGCCCCTCCCTCACAAAACCAGTATGGGTATCGGGACAACTAGGTAGCCCACAAGTGTGCTTCAACTTTAGTTTCGGTAGAGGGGATAACTTTGTTGGGTCCACCACCTGTAAAGAAGGTATAACAGTTAATCTAACCAACGAAACCCCCGTCTTCTTTAATAACACTAATAGACCAGATTACATCTGTTGGAAGGAAGGGTGTGACGTTCAGACCGAGGGAGCAATCCCCCAGTCTATCCTGTTACTACTCAATGCACGTAACCGTCAGAGTGGTTCCCCCTGTGCGACTCTGACTGGCCCCTACTACTTCTTATGCGGTACCTCAGCTTATAAGGTAATCCCCCCTAATGCAAGAGGTTCATGTGTCCTGGTTAAACTAGTCCCAGCATCTTACATCGCGGATGATCGAGAGGATCTGATGGCACGAGAGAAGGTAAGAACGTCAGGAAAAGCTAGAAGGGAATTGTTCACCAACTCTGACCAGGCCTGGGCATGGTTTCCTGCTTGGACGGGTTGGGGGATTGAACTTATGAAACGATTGAATAATTTCTCATCCATTGTGGATGGGATATTCAATGAAACCATAGAGGCTGTAAGGGAAATCTCACAGGAACAACGGCAGATCAGGACCCTTCTTTTACAGGAAAAGATGGTCCTTGATTATCTGTTAGCATCCAAGGGGGGTTTCTGTGAATTCATAGGTGAAGATTGTTGTACCTGGATTGAGGATACCAATGACAAAGTTCAGGCCCATATGGATAAGGCTAGATCCCTGCAAGGCAAAGCCAGAGCTATAGCTAGTGAGGGTTGGAATCCTTTTAAGGGTTTGGGAAACTTTGGGGATTTTTTATTTTCCATTGGATCGTGGTTGAAGGAAGTAGGGGTGTATATACTCATGTCATTTTTGTTTCTGTTCCTTCTATATGTCGTGATGAGGTGCTCCTGTTGCCCGATTGGACGCGTGACCAGAGCCCGAGCAGATGACCACATTTTCCTCAATGAGATAAGACGCCCCGAAGCCCAACCAACGTATCAGATGCAGAGGATTCCAGACCGATCGGCGATTACTACAGCTCACCATTTCGTACCCTCCTTATAAGTCATGTCTCCTGAAGAACAGAATCTACATGTCAAGCCGCGTTTTCCTTTTTATGGATTGTAAGGACTGATTCATTTCCAGGTGTAAGAAGATCAAGTTTTGAGAGACACATGGGAGCATATGACAAAAAGGAGGGACTGTTGTGGAAATTTTATTATATAAGATTTATGTGGACATTTTATTCTAGGATGTGCGTTTTATAGATTGTCATCTGTCTCCCTGTGTCTGATGTTTAATCGAGGAGCGCTCTAGCAGAGCGCACTTGGGTTTAATCGAGACCAGCGGTAAAAACGGTCAGTATGAAAACCTTCTTATGGGATTGAAATGTGTTCTCTGCGTGTGTGGGCGTTTGTTGGTTTGTAGATATCAAGCGCAATGCGCTGGACTGCATGCTTTCCAATGGCTATACACTTTAGAGAAGCGAAGTCCGCATAATGAGAGAAACCTATTAATTCTCTCTTGCGGACTTCGTTATCCGCTTTATGGATACATATCTGTATTTATAAGAGGACATTGATATCTGCATTGTCGGTGTACTTGTACCGTATATTGACAATAGGGATGGGCCCGGTGCTCGATTCGAACCCATGTTCGAATCGAGCATCGGGCGTTCGCTCGCTCGTCGAGCCCAGAACTATTTGGGCCGTTCGCATCACATTCGTGTGATGCGAGCGGCCCCGCAATGCATTGCGGCCGGCGCGGCCGGCGCAGTGCATTGCTGGCTGATGATTGGCCAAGCATGCACTGTGACCCCGCATGCTTGGCCAATCACAGCGCCCGAAACTCGGAGAGCAATAATTGGCTACAGGCAGGACGCCTGTAGCCAATTACAGCTCAGGGGCTTTAGTACACGCCCCACCATTTAAAAGGCCGCCACGCCATCGGCCCCGGTCACATGAGTTCCGGCTTTAGGAGAGATTAGTCTGCTGATTCTGTCTTTGCTTGATACTGAAAGATTTGCTCTTCTTTGCTAAACCATTGGCTATTTCTTTGCTAAACCATTGCTACCTAAGTCATTGATCGTTCATTGCTGCTGATTGCACAGTTAGTGTGTTATTAGCTGCTGCTGGGGATTAGTCTGGTGCGTGCTTACTGTTAGTACAGTATTGCAGTAGTACCAACCGCAGTGCTGTTAGCACAGCATTGCACCCCAACAGCACCCATAGGACTTCTAGTGTGTTAGTGGCAGCAAACAGAGCTCCTATATTTTCTTCTCAGCAGCACCCATAGGACTTCTAGTGTGTTAGTGGCATCACACAGAGCTCCTATATTTTCTTCTCAGCAGCACCCATAGGACTTCTAGTGTGTTAGTGGCAGCAAACAGAGCTCCTATATTTTCTTCTCAGCAGCACCCATAGGACTTCTAGTGTGTTAGTGGCATCACACAGAGCTCCTATATTTTCTTCTCAGCAGCACCCATAGGACTTCTAGTGTGTTAGTGGCAGCAAACAGAGCTCCTATATTTTCTTCTCAGCAGCACCCATAGGACTTCTAGTGTGTTAGTGGCAGCAAACAGAGCTCCTATATTTTCTTCTCAGCAGCACCCATAGGACTTCTAGTGTGTTAGTGGCATCACACAGAGCTCCTATATTTTCTTCTCAGCAGCACCCATAGGACTTCTAGTGTGTTAGTGGCAGCAAACAGAGCTCCTATATTTTCTGCTCAGCAGCACCCATAGGACTTCTAGTGTGTTAGTGGCATCACACAGAGCTCCTATATTTTCTTCTCAGCAGCACCCATAGGACTTCTAGTGTGTTAGTGGCAGCAAACAGAGCTCCTATATTTTCTTCTCAGCAGCACCCATAGGACTTCTAGTGTGTTAGTGGCATCACACAGAGCTCCTATATTTTCTTCTCAGCAGCACCCATAGGACTTCTAGTGTGTTAGTGGCATCACACAGAGCTCCTATATTTTCTTCTCAGCAGCACCCATAGGACTTCTAGTGTGTTAGTGGCAGCAAACAGAGCTCCTATATTTTCTTCTCAGCAGCACCCATAGGACTTCTAGTGTGTTAGTGGCATCACACAGAGCTCCTATATTTTCTTCTCAGCAGCACCCATAGGACTTCTAGTGTGTTAGTGGCAGCAAACAGAGCTCCTATATTTTCTTCTCAGCAGCACCCATAGGACTTCTAGTGTGTTAGTGGCAGCAAACAGAGCTCCTATATTTTCTTCTCAGCAGCACCCATAGGACTTCTAGTGTGTTAGTGGCAGCAAACAGAGCTCCTATATTTTCTTCTCAGCAGCACCCATAGGACTTCTAGTGTGTTAGTGGCATCACACAGAGCTCCTATATTTTCTTCTCAGCAGCACCCATAGGACTTCTAGTGTGTTAGTGGCAGCAAACAGAGCTCCTATATTTTCTTCTCAGCAGCACCCATAGGACTTCTAGTGTGTTAGTGGCATCACACAGAGCTCCTATATTTTCTTCTCAGCAGCACCCATAGGACTTCTAGTGTGTTAGTGGCAGCAAACAGAGCTCCTATATTTTCTTCTCAGCAGCACCCATAGGACTTCTAGTGTGTTAGTGGCAGCAAACAGAGCTCCTATATTTTCTTCTCAGCAGCACCCATAGGACTTCTAGTGTGTTAGTGGCAGCAAACAGAGCTCCTATATTTTCTTCTCAGCAGCACCCATAGGACTTCTAGTGTGTTAGTGGCAGCAAACAGAGCTCCTATATTTTCTTCTCAGCAGCACCCATAGGACTTCTAGTGTGTTAGTGGCATCACACAGAGCTCCTATATTTTCTGCTCAGCAGCACCCATAGGACTTCTAGTGTGTTAGTGGCATCACACAGAGCTCCTATATTTTCTTCTCAGCAGCACCCATAGGACTTCTAGTGTGTTAGTGGCATCACACAGAGCTCCTATATTTTCTTCTCAGCAGCACCCATAGGACTTCTAGTGTGTTAGTGGCATCACACAGAGCTCCTATATTTTCTTCTCAGCAGCACCCATAGGACTTCTAGTGTGTTAGTGGCAGCAAACAGAGCTCCTATATTTTCTTCTCAGCAGCACCCATAGGACTTCTAGTGTGTTAGTGGCAGCAAACAGAGCTCCTATATTTTCTTCTCAGCAGCACCCATAGGACTTCTAGTGTGTTAGTGGCATCACACAGAGCTCCTATATTTTCTTCTCAGCAGCACCCATAGGACTTCTAGTGTGTTAGTGGCAGCAAACAGAGCTCCTATATTTTCTTCTCAGCAGCACCCATAGGACTTCTAGTGTGTTAGTGGCAGCAAACAGAGCTCCTATATTTTCTTCTCAGCAGCACCCATAGGACTTCTAGTGTGTTAGTGGCATCACACAGAGCTCCTATATTTTCTTCTCAGCAGCACCCATAGGACTTCTAGTGTGTTAGTGGCAGCAAACAGAGCTCCTATATTTTCTTCTCAGCAGCACCCATAGGACTTCTAGTGTGTTAGTGGCAGCAAACAGAGCTCCTATATTTTCTTCTCAGCAGCACCCATAGGACTTCTAGTGTGTTAGTGGCAGCAAACAGAGCTCCTATATTTTCTTCTCAGCAGCACCCATAGGACTTCTAGTGTGTTAGTGGCAGCAAACAGAGCTCCTATATTTTCTTCTCAGCAGCACACATAGGACTTCTAGTGTGTTAGTGGCATCACACAGAGCTCCTATATTTTCTTCTCAGCAGCACCCATAGGACTTCTAGTGTGTTAGTGGCAGCAAACAGAGCTCCTATATTTTCTTCTCAGCAGCACCCATAGGACTTCTAGTGTGTTAGTGGCAGCAAACAGAGCTCCTATATTTTCTTCTCAGCAGCACCCATAGGACTTCTAGTGTGTTAGTGGCAGCAAACAGAGCTCCTATATTTTCTTCTCAGCAGCACACATAGGACTTCTAGTGTGTTAGTGGCATCACACAGAGCTCCTATATTTTCTTCTCAGCAGCACCCATAGGACTTCTAGTGTGTTAGTGGCAGCAAACAGAGCTCCTATATTTTCTTCTCAGCAGCACCCATAGGACTTCTAGTGTGTTAGTGGCATCACACAGAGCTCCTATATTTTCTTCTCAGCAGCACCCATAGGACTTCTAGTGTGTTAGTGGCAGCAAACAGAGCTCCTATATTTTCTTCTCAGCAGCACCCATAGGACTTCTAGTGTGTTAGTGGCATCACACAGAGCTCCTATATTTTCTTCTCAGCAGCACCCATAGGACTTCTAGTGTGTTAGTGGCAGCAAACAGAGCTCCTATATTTTCTTCTCAGCAGCACCCATAGGACTTCTAGTGTGTTAGTGGCATCACACAGAGCTCCTATATTTTCTTCTCAGCAGCACCCATAGGACTTCTAGTGTGTTAGTGGCAGCAAACAGAGCTCCTATATTTTCTTCTCAGCAGCACCCATAGGACTTCTAGTGTGTTAGTGGCAGCAAACAGAGCTCCTATATTTTCTTCTCAGCAGCACCCATAGGACTTCTAGTGTGTTAGTGGCAGCAAACAGAGCTCCTATATTTTCTTCTCAGCAGCACCCATAGGACTTCTAGTGTGTTAGTGGCAGCAAACAGAGCTCCTATATTTTCTTCTCAGCAGCACCCATAGGACTTCTAGTGTGTTAGTGGCAGCAAACAGAGCTCCTATATTTTCTTCTCAGCAGCACCCATAGGACTTCTAGTGTGTTAGTGGCATCACACAGAGCTCCTATATTTTCTTCTCAGCAGCACCCATAGGACTTCTAGTGTGTTAGTGGCAGCAAACAGAGCTCCTATATTTTCTGCTCAGCAGCACCCATAGGACTTCTAGTGTGTTAGTGGCATCACACAGAGCTCCTATATTTTCTTCTCAGCAGCACCCATAGGACTTCTAGTGTGTTAGTGGCAGCAAACAGAGCTCCTATATTTTCTTCTCAGCAGCACCCATAGGACTTCTAGTGTGTTAGTGGCATCACACAGAGCTCCTATATTTTCTTCTCAGCAGCACCCATAGGACTTCTAGTGTGTTAGTGGCAGCAAACAGAGCTCCTATATTTTCTTCTCAGCAGCACCCATAGGACTTCTAGTGTGTTAGTGGCATCACACAGAGCTCCTATATTTTCTTCTCAGCAGCACCCATAGGACTTCTAGTGTGTTAGTGGCAGCAAACAGAGCTCCTATATTTTCTTCTCAGCAGCACCCATAGGACTTCTAGTGTGTTAGTGGCAGCAAACAGAGCTCCTATATTTTCTTCTCAGCAGCACCCATAGGACTTCTAGTGTGTTAGTGGCATCACACAGAGCTCCTATATTTTCTTCTCAGCAGCACCCATAGGACTTCTAGTGTGTTAGTGGCAGCAAACAGAGCTCCTATATTTTCTTCTCAGCAGCACCCATAGGACTTCTAGTGTGTTAGTGGCATCACACAGAGCTCCTATATTTTCTTCTCAGCAGCACCCATAGGACTTCTAGTGTGTTAGTGGCAGCAAACAGAGCTCCTATATTTTCTTCTCAGCAGCACCCATAGGACTTCTAGTGTGTTAGTGGCAGCAAACAGAGCTCCTATATTTTCTTCTCAGCAGCACCCATAGGACTTCTAGTGTGTTAGTGGCATCACACAGAGCTCCTATATTTTCTTCTCAGCAGCACCCATAGGACTTCTAGTGTGTTAGTGGCATCACACAGAGCTCCTATATTTTCTTCTCAGCAGCACCCATAGGACTTCTAGTGTGTTAGTGGCAGCAAACAGAGCTCCTATATTTTCTTCTCAGCAGCACCCATAGGACTTCTAGTGTGTTAGTGGCATCACACAGAGCTCCTATATTTTCTTCTCAGCAGCACCCATAGGACTTCTAGTGTGTTAGTGGCAGCAAACAGAGCTCCTATATTTTCTTCTCAGCAGCACCCATAGGACTTCTAGTGTGTTAGTGGCAGCAAACAGAGCTCCTATATTTTCTTCTCAGCAGCACCCATAGGACTTCTAGTGTGTTAGTGGCATCACACAGAGCTCCTATATTTTCTTCTCAGCAGCACCCATAGGACTTCTAGTGTGTTAGTGGCAGCAAACAGAGCTCCTATATTTTCTTCTCAGCAGCACCCATAGGACTTCTAGTGTGTTAGTGGCATCACACAGAGCTCCTATATTTTCTTCTCAGCAGCACCCATAGGACTTCTAGTGTGTTAGTGGCAGCAAACAGAGCTCCTATATTTTCTTCTCAGCAGCACCCATAGGACTTCTAGTGTGTTAGTGGCAGCAAACAGAGCTCCTATATTTTCTTCTCAGCAGCACCCATAGGACTTCTAGTGTGTTAGTGGCAGCAAACAGAGCTCCTATATTTTCTTCTCAGCAGCACCCATAGGACTTCTAGTGTGTTAGTGGCATCACACAGAGCTCCTATATTTTCTTCTCAGCAGCACCCATAGGACTTCTAGTGTGTTAGTGGCATCACACAGAGCTCCTATATTTTCTTCTCAGCAGCACCCATAGGACTTCTAGTGTGTTAGTGGCAGCAAACAGAGCTCCTATATTTTCTTGTCAGCAGCACACATAGTACCTATAGTGTGTTAGTGTCAGCACCCATAGGACCTACAGTGTGTTGTGAGCACACATAGGAGTTCTATTTTTTATACTATATACACTACCGACTACAATGGCTGGAAGACCGCCAAGGAGAGGCAGAGCGTGCCGAGGCAAGAACACAGGGCAGGCAGGCTCTGTTTCTAGAGACAACAGTGCTGGCCGTGGACGTGGTCGTGCATCGTCATCAGCGCGTGGCCATGGGACATGCTTGTCTTTGTTTTCGGCAGCTGGACATGTGGAGCCGCATCATGCCGAAGGCTTGGTAGAATGGATGACCAAGCCCTCCTCATCCTCCTCATCCTCTCTCACCCAGGCTCAGGGTACTGGCAGAGCAGCTGCCAACGCGTACTCAATGGCATCATCAGCCACCCCTTCCCTAGACCCACCATGTCCTCCTGAGGAGTCCCCCGAACTGTTTGAGCACAGTGTTGGGTACATGCTCCAGGAGGATGCCCAACGATTCGAAGGCTCGGATGATGATACCCAGCTTGAGGAAGTCAGTAGTGTGCGCGCAGAGAAAGGGGATGCTGAAGGACAGCAATCTGGCAGTAGTGTTCCACCAGCTGCAGCTTACTGCCAGGTTTGCTCTAGTGGTGAAGAGGGAGGGGATGATGAGGTCACTGACTCCACGTGGGTGCCTGAAGGGAGAGAGGAGGAGGAGGAGGAGGATGCAGCGTCACATGTCCAACGAGGCAGGATGCCCCCTGGAGGCCAGCTAGAGGCCAGCACAGCAACTGTACCACACCGCAGAGCTCCGCCTGTGCAGGGCGCTGCCTCTGCACGTTATCACAAAAGTTCTTTGGTGTGGGCCTTTTTTGAGACGAGTGCATCAGATCGCACCACTGCTATTTGCAATATTTGTCTCAAGCGTATCTCGCGTGGCCAAAACATCAGCCGCTTGGGCACCACAAGCATGAGCAGACATATGTCGACCTGCCATGCAGCTCGTTGGCAAGCACACATAAAAGACCCACACCAAAGAACAAAGCGGACCTCTCCTTGCTCCTCATCAGCTGGGATCTCCATCCCCACTATATCTTCAGTCCTCTCTGAAAGCTGCTCTGAGAGGACTGAAGGTGTAGAATTAGGTGTGTCACAACCAAGTACTTGCAGTACACCGACGTCCGATTGTAGCAGGCAAATTTCCCTGCCCCAGCTGCTGGACCGTCGAAAGAAGTATACTCCCAGCCATCCACATGCCCAGCGGTTGAATGCTAGCTTGGCTAAATTGCTAGCACTTCAACTGCTGCCTTTTCAGTTGATAGACTCGGCCCCCTTCCGTGAGTTTGTTCAATGTGCGGTTCCTCAGTGGCAGGTTCCCAAACGCCACTTTTTCTCACGGAAGGCAATTCCGTCTCTCTACTGGCATGTGGAAGGCAATGTCCATGCCTCGCTGGACAGGGCGGTCAGCGGTAAGGTGCATATTACCGCTGACTCATGGTCCAGCAGGCATGGACAGGGACGTTATCTTTCTTTCACGGCCCATTGGGTCACTCTATTGGTAGCTGGGAGGGATGCAGGACAAGGTGCAGTAGTGTTGGAGGTTGTTCCGCCACCACGCCTCCAAAATGCTACTACTGGTTGTGACACACCTCTCTCCTCCACCCCCTCCTCTTCTTCTTCCTCTATGTCCTCTTCGAGTGCTCTGTCCTCGGAACCAGCGGTGCTCCGTAGGCGTACAAGGGGCTACGCGAGTACGCAGGCAAAAAGATGCCATGCCGTGCTTGCGCTGGTGTGTTTGGGGGACAGGAGCCACACTGGGCCAGAGGTTCTGGCAGCTCTGCAGGGGCAGGCCGAGAGGTGGTTGACGCCACGCCAGCTTAAGCCAGGAATGGTCGTTTCTGATAATGGCACCAACCTCCTCTCCGCCCTGCGACAGGGGCAGCTCACCCATGTGCCCTGTATGGCTCACGTCCTCAACCTGGTGGTGCAGCGGTTCTTGGGCAGGTTCCCAGGCTTACAGGATGTCCTGAGGCAGGCCAGGAAAGTCTGTGTGCATTTCCGCCGATCTTATAATGCCAGTGCTCGGCTGACTGAGCTGCAAAAGGAGCTGAACCTGCCCAAGAACCGCCTAATATGTGACATGCCCACCAGGTGGAACTCAACGTTGGCCATGCTGCAGCGACTGCACACGCAGCAGAGGGCCATCAATGAGTACCTTTGCGACTACGGCACCAGGACAGGGTCAGGGGAGCTTGGCTTTTTTTCCCCACGCCAGTGGAGCATGATCAGGGATGCATGCACTGTCCTCTCACCATTTGAGGAGGCCACGAGGATGGTGAGCAGTGACAGTGCATGCATCAGTGACACTGTACCTCTTGTCCACCTGTTGGAGCATACGCTGCGTGGGATAATGGACAGGGCACTTGAGGCAGAACAGAGGCAGGAAGAGGAGGACTTCCTTGTCTCTCAAGGCCCCCTTTATCCAGACAATGTTCCTTCTGTCCCACCCATCACACAGGAAGAGGAGGAGGAGGAGGAGGAGGAGGAGGATTGTGTGAGCATGGAGGTGGAGCCTGGCACTCAGCATCAGCAGCAGCAGTCTTTTAGGGATGATGTACAGTCCCAACAAACCAGTGGACTTGTACGTGGCTGGGAGGAGGTGGCTGGCGATCATGTCATCCTCAGTGACCCAGAAGACTCCGGACCGAATGCCTCAGCTAACCTACGCTGCATGGCCTCCCTGATCCTGCAAAGCCTGCGGAAGGATCCTCGTGTTCTTCGGATCAAGGAGAGTGACCATTACTGGCTGGCCACTCTCCTTGATCCACGGTACAAGGGTAAGGTTGCGGACCTTATCTTGCCGTCGCAGAGGGAGCAGAGGATGAGACATCTCAGGGAGGCCTTGCAGAAAGGTCTGTGCAACGCGTTCCCAGAAACTGGGAGGTTACAAACTCCTGGTCCTGGACGACGAGTTGCTGAGGCTTCGGTCAGTAGCAGAAGGAGCGGTGGGGAAGGTGGACGTCTGACCGATGCGTTCAGACAATTTTTTAGTCCGCAGCCCCAAGGTATGATCGGTTCCAGCAACCATCGCCAGCGTCTGATATACATGGTGCAGGAATACCTAGGGGCAAGGTCAGACTTGGACACCTTTCCCACCGAAAATCCTCTGGCTTACTGGGTCCTGAGGATGGATCACTGGCCAGAGCTTGCACAGTATGCAATTGAGCTACTGGCCTGTCCTGCATCCAGCGTTCTTTCCGAACGCACATTCAGTGCTGCTGGAGGATTTGTCACCGATCATAGGGTGCGCCTGTCCACCGACTCGGTTGATCGACTGACCTTCATAAAAATGAATCAGTCTTGGATCACCACCAGCTACCAGACACCTGAAGCGGATATAACGGAATAATTTATAATGTCACATCCCTTCAAGACTGCCTATGCTGATGCTGAGTGACTGTCCTGTTATGTTCACTGACTATCCTCTTCCTCCTCCTCAATGATCCATGCCACCACACCAGTGCCTAAGGCACAATTTTTCAGCCCCTGTATAACAGGGGCGTGTAATTACAATTTTTTAAAAAGATGCTTCGCAACAGGTGTGACTGCTGTGCTCAGAGTACAGTATCTGTGAGGGGTTGCAGTGTTGTGGCACCAGCACCAGTGCCTAAGGCACAATTTTTCAGCCCCTGTTGGGGCGTGTAATTACAATTTTTAGGCAATGCTTTGCAACAGGTCTCATTGCTGTGCTCAGAGTACAGTATCTGTGAGGGGTTGCAGTGTTGTGGCACCAGCACCAGTGCCTAAGGCACAATTTTTCAGCCCCTGTATAACAGGGGCGTGTAATTACAATTTTTTAAAAAGATGCTTCGCAACAGGTGTGACTGCTGTGCTCCAAGTACAGTATCTGTGAGGGGTTGCAGTGTTGTGGCACCAGCACCAATGCCTAAGGCACAATTTTTCAGCCCCTGTTTAACAGGGGCGTGTAATTACAAATCTTGATCTAATAGTTCACAGCAGGGCCCATTCCTGCGCCCACCAAGAGTAACTATGAGGGCCTACAGTCTTGTGGCAACACCGTCCACCACCACCACCACCACCAAAGGCCCAATTTTTCTGCCCTGTTCAACAGGTGCATGCAATTACAAATCTTGATCTAATAACTCACAGCAGGGCCCATTCCTGCACCCACCAAGAGTAAATGTGAGGGCTTACAGTCTTGTGGCAACACCGTCCACCACCACCACCACCACCACCAAAGGCCCAATTTTTCTGCCCGGTTCAACAGGTGCATGCAAGTACAAATCTTGATCTATTAACTCACAGCAGGGCCCATTCCTGTGCCCACCAGTCTTGTGGCTACACCAACATCTAATAGGGCAAATTTCTGCAGAGTATATACGGCAGGCCCCTACTTTCAAACATCCAACTTACAAACGACTCCTACTTGCAAACGGCAAGAGAAAACAGGAAGTGAGAGGAAATCTACCCCTAGGAAGGAAAATTCTATCCTGTTAGATTTAATTTGGGAAAAAGGTATCTCCTCTCTACTGATGCTTTATCACCAATCCTTGTTTCAATTAAAACCCCACTTTTCCAAAAACATTTGTCATTGGGACGGAAAGTGAGGTGACATGTTCTGAACAGATGTGCAAAGACAGCAAATGTTACAGGGGTGATAACCCCTCCCTATGTTCTCCAAAAAGCTTAAAAATTGATTTTTTTGGGATGTAGCTACACTTCATAATGTACCTGTTCAGATTCTACTTAAGAACAAACCTACAGTCCATGTCTTGTTTGCACCACCTATATACTGCTGTTCAGAGTATATAGGGTTGTAGGTATAGGGTTTTATTTTGGGTGCGGGGTCCCCCTTAGTATCCATACAAGACCCAAAGGGGCTGGGGTGGGGGGGGGGGGGGTGATGGGGTAGCCATGCCATTTTTCTCAAGGATTTTCAGCCATATGGCGGCCAGGACAAGACATGACATTGAAGCCGCAAGTGGTTTTAAATGGCTTCTTTTTTTCCTTTACAAATGTCATTTTGTGCAAGGACAGTTCTAAACACGGGAAACACATGCCACTTCACAGGCATACTTTAGACACCCCCCAGGTACCATATTTAAAGGAAAATTTCACTTTTTTTTTTTTCACTTTATGCATCATTAAAATGACTGCTCCCGAAAAAACTTTAGTTTTTAAAATTTCTTTTTGCATTGATATATGTCCCCTGGGGCAGGACCCGGGTCCCCAAACCTGTTTTATAACATTAACATGCATATTGGCCGTTGTAATTAGCAATTTTGATTTCGAACGTTCGCGTCCATTATAACAAATAGGGTTCGAAAATTTGCGCGAACTTTCGGTCCGTTCGAAGGTTCTGGTGCGAACCGAACCCGGGGGTGTTCGGCTCATCCCTAATTGACAACAGCAGTAGCAATGTCCCCGCAGATTGTCCCAAAACTATAAGAACAAGTAGAATGATCTCACTAGATACTGTTTACTTTGAACAGTATTGTGTGGGCTCCATGCTGATTAAGATGGGGGGTGTGCACTTCCTCCCCTTTCCCTCCTGCGAGTGCCCTCCCCTTTACTGTTTGTCATTTCCTGTGATGTCATTTTGTATTAAGGGAAGTGATTGGCTGTTGGGGCCATCACTTCCTGTTTTGTTATCCTTTTGTTTCCAATGAATAAAAGAATCCGGGTGGCTGAGCTCTGCCCAGACGCTTGAGACTCCAGCTTGAAGCAGCATCGTTTCTGATTCTACCTGGTGCCATTGAAGTACTTCATATTCCTTGTACCAAAGAGCTTGATACAAACGTGCTTTTAAGCACGAAGGAATTGTTTTGTGCTTTGTGTGCATTTAGACGCTGGAAGTCCACATTTAGGCGCGGTGTGGATTTGCGTACAAAGCCCAAGGGAATTCTTCCACGACAATTCCGACCGTCAAGAACGCGGTGACATAAAACACTATGACGAGCCGAAAAAATGCTTCCGAGCATACGTCGTATTGTTTCTGAGCATGCGTGTTTTTTTCTCCATCGGAGTTCCATACAGACGAACGGAATTTCATGTTCTCTTTCTAACTCAGTCTGAATTTCCGACGGAAAAAGTCCGATGGGGCATACACACGGTCGGAATATCCGATGAAAAAATTTCGTCTGACTTTTTCCATCAGAAATTCCGAACGTGTGTACAGGGCATGATGCCGCGTACACACGACCGTTTTTAATGTCATTGAAAAAAAATGAATTTTTCTCGACGTGATTTTTCGTGTTTCCTCTCAAGCCTGCCTTGCCTACACACTATCGTGGAAAAAAATGTTCGAATAAAGCGCGGTGACGTACAACACGTACGACGGCACTATAAAGGGGAAGTTCCATTCGGATGGCGCCACCCTTCATGTTAGTAAAGTTTATTGAGCGGCGATTCGCGCTTTTCAGCCTCGTGCTCTTCAGTCCGTTACAGCGTGACGAATGTGCTATCTCCATTACGAACGCTAGTTTTACCAGAACGAGCGCTCCCGTCTCATCACTTGATTCTGAGCATGCGCATTTTTTTTCACGTCGTTAAAGCCCACACACGGCCGTTTTTCATGACGAGAAAAACGACGATGTAAAAAACGACGTGAAAATTAGAGCATGTTCCAATTTTTCTCGTCGGGATTCTCAGCGTTTTTCTCGTCGGGAAAACTGCTGGAAGGCCCACACACGATCATTTTTAATGACCATTTAAAAAAATTTAATTTTTGTCGTCATTAAAAACGGTTGTGTGTACGCGACATGAGTCTTTTGACTAAAATGGCATTTTAGTTTTAGTCGTATTTTAGTCATCTCAATTGTTTTCGTTTTGGTCGTATTTTAGTCAACTAAAATAGTATTCATTTAGTTGACTAAAATGTTTTTTCGACTAAATTAACACTGCAGACTTTGCAGCTATTTCTCCCACTGGTATGAGGCTCTATTCGTTACACTGACACCAATAATGAAGCACTATTCCCCCCCACTGACACCAACAATAGGGCATAATTTCTTCCACTGCCACCAATGATGGGGCAAAATTTCTCTCACTGACACCAACGATGGAACACTATTCCTCCCACTGACACCAATGATGGGGCACTATTCCCCCCACTGACACCAACAATAGGGCATAATTTCTTCCAATGCCACCAATGATGGGACACTATTCCTCCCACTAACACCAATGATGGGGCATAATTCCTCCCTCTGACATCAACGATGGAGCACTGTTCCTCATACTGACACCAACGATGGGGCATAATTTCTCCTACTGACACCAAAGATGGAGCACTATTCCTCCCACTGACACCAAGGATAGGGCACTATTCCTACTAATAATAGCAATTGGGTCATTTTCTACTCCCACTGGCCACAGTCCAACCCCTCAAATGTGTGAAGGACAGCAAACAAACCCTTTGTTTTAAAAGATTGAAGACCCCCGGTGAAGGAATTGGTTAGATTGATAGAGAGAACCCCCCCCCCCCAGAGTGTGGGAAGTCACCTCTTAGACCTGCCTTTCTCAACCTTTTTAACCTAGAGGAATCCTTGAAATCGTTTTCAGGTCTTAAAGAACCCCTGCTAAGATTAGTCCATTGGTGGTCAGTATGAAAATTCTCCTTACATGGTGGTCATTAGGAAGACTATTCCTCCTACAGTGGTGGTCTAAATGTCACCCTTACAGTCAGCTACAAATATCATTGGTGCCATGCTACTGGCTCTGCTAAGTGGCGTTGAACATGGAACTTTGCAGGCACCATCATACGGGAGGTCCATCAGCCACAGCTCAAGAAATTCCTAGCAACCGCTGAAGGAACCCCAACATTCCACAGGGGCCTGACTGAGAATGGCTGTCACAAGGGCCCAATTGGAAGATTTCCCATCTATTCCTGTTCTTCTGGTGACAACTCAATTTGAGATTTCAATTCACATTTTGTCTTTGTGCCATCAGGACACATAAAGAGGGTGACACTCCGCCAGTAAGACACAGACAGCAATAAATACCTGACAGGGGTTCTCGTCCTTCTATACTCCAATCGAAACAGGAGAAAAAAAAGGTTTTGCCTTTGGACACATGAAGACATGAATTCCATATGAAAAGGTTGAAGGACTCATATTACACAGAAGGTAGAGAACTCACCTTTTCTTGTCCTCTTCTCCCTGGAGATGGTGCAATGTCACTGATTTCTGAATATTGGATGGATGCTCCGATATCTGGGATCTCCATTGTTACGGCCTCCAGATTCTTCCTTCTCTCCACTCTGTGCCTGAGAGAAATGGGATTGTTAGCGAGACCTGGAATTAGAATCTGCCCTACCCACCACCCTCTTAACTCTTTTGCTTAGTAATTCACAAAAAACATATTCACACGCCCAGCGATAAATAAGGTGTTCTGTAGCGGTCCACCCCGCTATTGCTGAAAACTGGGTGGTACGTGGCCACCATTCTCTGTGAGGTCATCTGAAGGCTGTTCTTGTAGCCTGCTCCCTGATGACGCACAGTTGCCACTTCATCAGGAGGCCATCTGCAGGTACCAGGAAAAGAGGGCTGGCACTGAATAATACTCTACGTCACATGCTCTGTAGAGTACCCCACGGCCTCCTGGGATGCGTGATGTGGGGATCCCAGGAGGCTGTGGGCAAGTGACACGTCATTCTTGCCTAAGCAAGTGCCGTTAGAATTCCCCATATATCTGGCCCTGACTTCTATTAGATAACCTTAATATCTGGCCTCCCTGATACCTGGTCCCCCTAATATCTGACCTTGTTGATACCTGGTCCCCTAATATATGGCCTTGTTGATACCTGGTCCCCCAATATCTGGCCTCACTTATACCTGGTTCCCCTAATAACTGGCCTTGCTGATACCTGGTCCCCCATATTATCTGATCTCTCTAAGTCATGGTCCCCCGAATATCTGGCCTCCTTGATACCCCCAATACCTGGCCTCGCTGATACCTGGTCCCCCTAATATCTGACCTCTCTGATTAATGGCCCCCCTAATATCTGGCCTCCCTGATACCCCCAATACCTGGCTGCACTGATACCTGGCCCCCCCTAATATCTGGCCTCACTGATACCTGGTCCCCTGTAATATCTGGCCTCACTGATACTTGGTTCCCCTGATAAATGCTCCCTGCTGCTATCTAAAAACCTGTCCCCCTGATACCTGGTCCTCCTAATATCTGTTTTCTCTGATACCTGGTCACCTTAATATCTGGCCTCCCTGATACCTGGTTCCCTTAATATTTGCCCTAATTGATACTTGTTCCCCCTAATATCTGGTGATACCTGTCCCCCCCTAATATCTGGCCTCGTTGATACCTGGTTCCCCTAATATCTGGCCTCACTGATACCTGGTCCCCCCAACATCTGGCCTGATACCTGGTCCCCCTAATATTTGGCCTCACTGATACTTGGCCTCCCTAATATCTGGCCTCACTAATACCTGGTGCCCCTGATAACTGCTTCCCACTGCTATTCAAAAACCTGGCCCCAATGACACCTGGTTCCCTCCTATACCTGGTTCCTCACTATTTCCTATATAACCTGGTCCTGTGGTACATAACCCCCCAAATATATGCCCTCTTATATCTGATAACCTGGTCTCCCTGATATATATGGTTTTCCTGATATCTGGCCCCACTGCTACCTGGTACACCTGATAAATGCCCCCAACTGTTATCGAGCAAGTAACCAGCCAACCCCCCCCCCCCGCCCTCATACCGGGTCCCCCAAATACCGGTTCCCCTGCTATATTTCTATATAACCTGGTGCCCCTGATAACTGATTCCCCTGATAACTGTTCCCTACTGTTTTCTCATAACCTGGCTCCCCTGACACCTAGTTCTCCCTATACCTAATCCCCCACTACCTTCTTATATAACCTGTGATACCTGCACTTACTAATAACCTGGTTTCCACTGCTATCTGTTAACCTGGTCCCACTACTATCCCATATCCTGGCCCACACTGCTTAATGGCAACCTGGTCCCCCTGTTATGTGGTCCCCTCCTGCTATCTGATAATCCCCCCCCCCCCCGCTGTCCTTTTTCATATATTCACCAGGCTACCCTTAACTGCCTTGCTGAAGAAAAAGTTTGTATTTACAGAGCTAACCAGCTGAAGCTCAAAGTACAGGCACAGCTGAATGAGCAGGGAAGTGAAACATCTCCACTCCACCATCCCTCTTCCTGTTCTGTATGGCTCCATACAGACTTTCAATTACAGAGAGACAGTCTGAAGGCAAACAAACCCTGCTGTGCTTACTCTACAGAACCAATAATGCTCTTTGTCACCAGAGTCCTGGATGCTGTATGTATTATATATTTGTTAGCATTTTTGTACTTTAACACATAAAAATATATATAAAAAAATGAGTATAATAAATACATAAGAATCAAATAAAATGAACTTGTCACCGTTAGGGAAAGACTGGGTCTGTTTATGAAGCAGTGAATGAGAATCTCCCCAAATATCCTCTGGTGGTGAATCAATCACTGTCATTTAAAACACATGAACCTGGAAGATTCACCTGCAGAGAATGTTTGATGACTATCAGATTCACTGCTTTATAAATATGACCCTCACATATTTCCAGCTGGACTTCTAAAAAAATATATTAGTATCCCAATGAAGATTCTCCGATTCTGGGGGGAAGTTTGGGAATTCTGCAGGGGGTTGTCAGTAGGAACATCTGGGGGTACCTGAGACTCCTTTGCTGGTGGATGAGGAATCGCGGGATCCAATAGGCTCGCAGACGTCTCAGTGCATCATACTGGGTCCTGCGCACAGCCTGATAGGAGGGGCCCCAATTCTGCTGTGAAAGCCGTATCTGCTCCTGTAAATCGCGAAGTCACAATGTATTACTTTCCGTGTTTCCTTCTCCAACACGCACAAAACATTATAAAATATATTACTATTATTATAGTAAATTGCATAGGAGGAGATTCTCAACCAGGGAGGCAAACTCATTCCTTCAAAAGCAAAAATAAACTTTAGTTTTATGTGCGGTGCAGAAGAGTTAGGTCACCGACCTGGAATATGCTGTTTGGCAGAGGTGCCATGACCACAAATATAGCTGAACAGAATTGCATATTCCTAGTCAGGTAATGAAGTACAGGTGTATGGATTTCAGCTGTGGAATTGGCGGTTGGCACGGAGTTTTGCTTTAAAGTAGCTTTAAGCCTAGGTTCACATTGGAGCGATTTGTCATGCGATTTGAGAGATCAAATTGCATGACAAGTCACAGCCTATTGGAGGCAATGGCACTGTTCCAATCGGTGCGACAACGATTTTGCGGCGCCGCACCGGTTTGCAAAAGTAGTTCCTGCACCACTTTTGCCGATTTCAGATGCGACTTCAATAGACATCTGTGCATGAAGCCACACAAATGTCTATCAGGTAGCACCTGAAATTGCGCTGACCTTGCTACTTTGCTACTTTGACATTCCGCTACTTTAAATGAAGTAGCGGGATTTCAAAGTAGCATCAATGTGAACCAGGGCTAAACCTTAACATGTTAATGTCATTTTAAAAGTTATTTTCAATTATTTTAAATCTGCAGCTATCGTTAACCCCTTCACGCCTAAGGGTAAAACAAATCGAAATGCCTAAGCCCAATTTTGTCATTTTGACATGTGTTTTCAGGACAAATTGGGCTTTCATTTGGTGGTAAATAGAGAAGTAAAGAAGAAATGGCTGCACATCAGGTGATTCCAAATGCCGTTTATTAGTCACCAAAGTAACACCAGGCGACACCAACACACAGTCTTGTAGACCCGTTTCACACAGTACAATTGTGCTTAAAGCAGAGTTCCACCCAAAAATGAAACTTCCATTTTAAGTACTGTTGACCCTCTGACATGCCACATTTGGCATGTCGTTTTTTTTTGGGGGGGGGGGAGCGGGTACCCAGTTTTGACAGGCATCCAGCTCCCACTTCCTCCCCTGGCACCGTGGTGCCGGAAAGAAGTTCACCTTATCCCCCTCTCCCCCGGTGACCACGCCCCATGCCTATATAAGTCATTGCACTCCGCGCACACAGCATTATAGCAGCAGTGTCAGGTCACCTGTGGCCAGATGACAGATGCACACCATTGGGGGTCAGGAGTGCACCACAAGGTAGTGAACCCTATGGCTGACTGCTGCGGATGGAATACTGGGTTGTTGTGGAAAGCGGGAGCAGTGGAGCACAACAGGGATCCAGAGGAAGCTAGAGCCAAGATTCCCCAGGGCGCGGAGTCTAAGACCCAGCAGGTTTTCACCAGAGCCTCTAGTGGTGAGGATGTTACGCTGCAGCTGGGTCCAGGTCGCGACCCCTAGAGTCTCCTAGCTCACGCTCCGTAGGGTAAGGAGGATAGAGGGGAAGCAGCAGCACAGGATACAAGAATAGTGAGGGGGAAAGGCCAAGGTCAGGGCAACAAGCAGACAAGGATAAACGAAGGACAAGCCGAAGGTCAAGGTCACAAGCAGACAGGGATAGTCGGGAACAAGCCAATATCGGTAACAGAGAGACAGATGTAGCACACGGCAGGCAGAAACCCAAACACACAATGCTTAAATAAACACGCTGATCAGCAAGGCAGACTTTCAGTGCACAGGTTAATATAGAGCTCTGTGATAGGGCCTGGGGTGGAGCCAGGCTGGGAGGAGAGATTATAAAAGCAGCCAGGTGAGGAGAGACTGGCCTCTAAGGTGAACACATGAGGAGGAAGGTAAGCTGACAGACAAACATTACTGCATATCCATGACAAGCAGAGAGTGACGAGTCAACATCGGGCGGAGAGAAGAGGGAAGAAGACGACGATGAAGACCGGGCCCCCGCTAGCAAAAGAGCTGGAAGAAGATAGCGGAAGCGCCTGGCAGAAGGCAGAAATTAAAGGGGGCCCCCTGCCCCAATGCACCCACCCCCCCATGTTGAGGGCATGCGGCCTGGTACGGTTCAGGAGGGGGGGCGCTCACTCGTCCCCACCCACTTTCCCGACCGACCAGGCTGTGTGCTCAGATAAGGGTCTGGTATGGATTTTGGGGGGACCCCCACGCCGTTTTTCTGGCGTAGGGGGTTCCCCTTAAAATCCATACCAGACCGAAGGGCCTGGTATCGTCCGAGGGGGGAACCCCACGCCAATATATAGACAAGCTAGGGTAGTAAATGGACAGGCTAGGGTAGTATATAGACAGTCTAAGGCAGTAAAGGGGCATGCTAGGGTAGTATATAGACAGGCTAGGGTAGTATATAGACAGGCTAGGGCAGTATATAGACAGGCTAGGGTAGTATATGGACAGGCTAGGGTAGTATATGGACAGGCTAGGGTAGTAAATAGACAGGCTAAGGCAGTAAAGGGGCATGCTAGGGTAGTATATAGACAGGCTAGGGCAGTAAAGGGGTGGGCTAGGGTAGTATAGGGGCAGGCAGAGCGGCCAGGGGGCAGTTATCATCATGACACACAAAACTGCCTGAAAAAGAATCTTGATCGTCAATTTTCTGGGTAAATAAAAGCTAAGGAGAGGTGGCTGTGGTTTGCTGCCCCTCTCAATGTGCTGCCTGGGTCCAATGGACCCACTGGGACCCATTTTTTTTTATTTATTATCTTTTTTATTAATTTTCCAAAAACATATATAACACACATTACAATACATGAAACACATTTACAGTCTCAATATTTCCCATTACAAATAATAAAAAAAAAAAAAAAGGGGGGGAAGAAAAAAGGGAGAGATGGGGAAATGGAGAGAGAGAGAGAGAGAGAGAAAAAAGAAAAAAAAAAGGGGGGAGGGAGTGGAGATGATTTTAGAAGGGGGGGGGAATGGGGGAATACAGTCCCCCATACTCTCCCCCAAATATATTATGTGCTATCACTCTAGTGTTGATGTCTTCTAAAGTGGAATTAAATAATAAAGGGAGACAAAAAGTGGTTTCGAAAACTACTACGAACTAAAAAACAGGTGTTAAAATCTAAAAGTAGACAGTATAAAGGACTAGGGGATGAATTTATGAGTGACTGTACTGATAGAGTGACAAAACATGTATATAAAGAGAAAAGTGAGAGGTAAAGTTATCGTCACCTGTGCCAAAAAAAAAAAAAAAAGGAGAAAAAGAAAAAGAGATGGGGAAAAGGAGAGGGGGAAAGTGAGGGAGAGGAAAAAAAAAAAAAAAGGGGGAGGGGGGGAGTGGGGATGATTTTAGAAAGGGGGGGGATGGGGGAATACGATCCCCCATACTCTCCCTGTCAGGGAAATTCCCCGTCTGTTGTCACCAATCTGCGCTCAGTGCGCATGCGCGGCAAAATGGCGCATCGGCGCATGCGCGTGCGTGGCGGGACGGCGCTTCGGCGTGCTCGGGTGCGCGCACCGGCGCAACGACGAATGCGCGTGCGCAATAGCTCGCCAATGGGACTACAGGCGGGCCTATTTAAACAGACGCAGTAACACTATCTGGTTGCTGGTTTGTCAGCTTTACTGTGTTTCTTGTGCCTGAAAGAAGTTAAAGCTCTCCTGCTGTGACCCGGACCGGATTTGACTACGCTTCTGCTTCTCCTGAACCTGACCCCTTGGCTTGCTAAACGGACTTCTACCTCTCTCCTTGTGCTTGACCCTCGGCCTGTGACCCGGATCTGCTGCCTGTCTCCAGCCCTCTACCTTCTGCCTGTACCCTGGACTTCTTGCCTAAACCTGACTATACTGGTGCTTCCTGCTAAACTCCTAAACAGACTTGTGCCTTGCTACTGGTTGCTGTTTGACCCTGTCTACCCTTGGTGTTTGACTCCTGGCCTGTTCTTCAGACTCTTCCCTGCTAGATTCTTCAGCAAGACACCTCTACCTGCTGGTGGCCAGTGCTCCCTCGTGCTGTCCCCTCCCTGTCTCACCTCCAGGGGGCGGAGTGCGCTTGGGTGCAAGGGTGAACCACTCTCGGCATCTCGGCCTCGGTAAGTACGTAGCCTGATAGTACAAACCAGCCAGATGTCTGAGGCCGACAGAGTGCGTTCCCCATTTGACACCCTCTGCCAGCAGGTCTCCACCCTAACAGACACTGTCCAAAGACTCCAAGAGGGATATACCCAGATTGATGGCCGTCTTCAACAGCTCACCGGTCTCCTAGGGCCAGGCCCCACAGCTGCCACCTCTGCCAACACCGCCACCAACTCCCAAGTACCTACGAGTTCTACAGTAGTGATGGCCACCCCTGAACCCAGGGTCCCTATTCCGGAACGTTTTTCGGGTGTCCGCAAAAAATACCGGGCCTTTAAAAACGCCTGCTCCCTCTACCTTGCCCTCCAACCAAGGACCTTCTCTTCGGAAGCAGTAAAGGTGGGATTTATCATCTCTCTCTTAACGGATGACCCTCAAGCCTGGGCCCATGGCCTGATGGAGCAACAAAGCCCCATATTGGACTCAGTAGAGACATTTTTTGAACATATGGCTCAATTATACGATGATCCCCAGCGATCAGCCACGGCCGAGTCCGTCCTCCATAACCTAACTCAGGGGAGAAGGCCGGTGGAAGACTATACGTCGGAATTTAGGAAATGGTCCGCCGACACCAAATGGAATGAGGCGGCCCTCAGATACCAATACCGCCAGGGACTATCTGAGACTCTCAAGGACGAGCTGGCCAGGATCGAAACCCCCACTACCTTGGAGAACCTGATCCAATCCGCCATACAACTCGATAGGCGTTTTCGTGAACGACGGGCAGAGCGATTTCAATCTCCTCGTCCCAACTGGCCTCCATCCAGGACTGTACCTCACTACCCACCAACCTCTGCGCCTGCAGTCACACCTCTTCCTGAGCCAGAACCCATGCAGCTCGGGTTGGTTCGGGCTCCCCTGACTCCTGAGGAAAAACAGCGAAGGCGCCAGGCCAATCTGTGCCTATATTGCGGGGGTGCCGGCCACTTCCTCCTCAACTGCCCCGTAAGACCTAGTAAGTCTATCTCTAAAGACACTTTAAACTATCAACTCTTTGACAACCCTCAGTCTTATGTCATTCTCTTTGTGTCTCTACAGCTGCCGGAAGGGGCAATCCGCCTCCCGGCAATTATTGATTCTGGAGCCTGCAGCTGCTTCCTGGACTCTGCCTTAGCCTCAAGATTCCATGTCCCCACTCAACCTAAGGACCACTGCCTTCAGATCCACCTGGCGGATGGGTCCTTGCCCCGTTCAGGGCTGATCACGCAGGAAACCAAACCTATCCTTGCCATCTCTGACTCGGGTCATCAAGAACTTCTCCGGTTAGACCTCATACCTTCCCCGATGTTCCCCATCATCCTGGGTCTTCCCTGGCTACAGGCACACGAGCCCCTCATAAATTGGGTGAAGAAAGAGGTTAGCTTCACCTCCTCCTATTGTTCCCAGAACTGTCTTGCCTCTGCCTCTACGGTCTGCGCTTCCATGATTGCCAAGCCGGACAACCTACAGCATGTTCCTTCCATCTATCTAGAATTCCGGGACGTATTTGATAAGCAGCAAGCCGACCATCTACCACCTCATCGGCCCTATGATTGCCCTATCGATCTCTTGCCGGGCTCCAAAATTCCGTTCGGACGTATCTTTCCATTGTCCGAAACCGAGTTGAAAGCCCTCAAGGCTTATATTGATGAAAACCTCCAGAAGAGATTTATTCGCCCTTCCTCCTCTCCAGCCGGTGCAGGAATCTTCTTTGTGGAAAAGAAAGACGGGTCCTTAAGACCCTGTATCGATTACCGGGACCTAAACAAGATAACCATTAAGAACAGGTACCCACTACCCCTTATTCCGGAGCTGTTTCAGCGCTTCCGATCTGCTCGGGTCTTTTCCAAACTGGATCTACGGGGGGCCTACAATCTTATCAGAATCAGGGCCGGAGACGAGTGGAAAACCGCCTTCAGATCTCGTTTCGGACACTTTGAGTATTCGGTCATGCCGTTCGGTCTTTGTAATGCTCCAGCCACCTTCCAACACCTAGTCAACGACATTTTCAGACAACACCTTGATGACTTCTTAGTAGTGTACCTGGACGATATCCTCATCTTTTCCACCAACATCGAACTCCACCGGGCTCATGTCATGAAGGTCCTCACCATCCTTCGGAAGCACAAACTCTACCTCAAAGCTGAGAAATGCGAGTTCGAAAAGACCACCGTACAGTTCCTCGGCTTTATCATTTCCATCGATGGGGTCGCAATGGACCCGCAGAAGGTGAAGGCCATTCAGGTCTGGCCAGCCCCAACCGACAAGAAGGGGGTACAACGGTTTATAGGCTTCGCCAACTTCTATAGGAGATTCATCGTGGGCTTTTCCTCCATTGTGGCCCCAATAACCCAACTTACCCGGCAAAATAACCGTTTTCACTGGTCTCCAGAAGCTCAGGAGGCCTTCTCTCGCCTCAAGGACGTCTTCACTTCAGCACCAGTACTTCAGCACCCGGATCCTCTACTGCCGTTCACCCTGGAAGTGGACGCCTCTGAGACAGCCATCGGAGCCATCCTCTCTCAAAGACGAGGCCCCAAGGCTCTCCTGTATCCAGTAGCCTTTGCCTCTAAAAAGTTGACTCCCCCGGAGCGAAACTATGATGTAGGGGACCGGGAATTACTGGCCATAAAATTCGCACTGGAGGAATGGCGATACCTTCTGGAGGGGGCAGTACACCCCATCATGATCTTCACAGATCATAAAAATCTAGAATACTTAAGAACAGCTCAACGTCTACGCCCCAGGCAGGCCCGTTGGGCCCTTTTCTTCACCCGGTTCAACTTTCACATTTCCTATAGACCCGGCTCCAAGAATGGGAAGGCGGATGCGCTATCCAGGATGTTTCCGGAAACCCCTCAGTCGGCCCAACCGGGCACCATTCTGTCAGCTCAGAACTTTCTGTTGATTCCCCGGGCCGATCTACTCACCTCTATTAAAATCGCTTCCGGGCTCTGCTCTGATCCGGTTACTACCTCCCTGGAGAAGCGGGACGGCCTATTCTGGTCCCAGGACAAGATTTTCGTCCCTCTGGAAACAAGACCGCTGGTCTTGAGGACCTTCCACGATCTCAAACTGGCAGGTCACTTCGGAGCACGTAAATCGTCGGAACTTGTCTCCCGCTCCTTCTGGTGGCCAGGCTGGAGGCAAGATTGTAAGTCTTATGTCGCTTCCTGCACTCAGTGTCAGCGTAACAAGGGGCCAAACACACCAAGAGTTGGGGCCTGCTCAAACCCTTACCCATTCCTGAGCGCCCTTGGGCGGACGTGTCCATGGACTTTATCGTGGACTTGCCTTCCTCCGGAGGGTTTACCACGATTCTGGTCGTTGTGGACCGCCTCTCAAAAATGGCTCACTTTTTACCGATGATTGGGACACCTTCAGCCATGGATACCGCTCAAATCTTTTTTAAGGAGATAACCAGGCTTCATGGAATACCAAAGAGTATCACCTCCGACAGAGGGGTCCAGTTCACTTCAAAATTCTGGAAGGAACTCTGCAAGTCACTAGAAGTCAAAACCTGCCTCTCGTCAGCGTACCACCCCCAAAGCAATGGCCAGACGGAAAGAACCAATCAGACCCTGGAGCAATACCTCCGTTGTTTCTGCTCTGCTTCCCAGGATGCCTGGGCATCTCTACTTCCTTACGCAGAGTTTGCCTATAACAATTCAATGCATTCTGCTACCAATCAAACCCCCTTTTGGGCCAATTACGGTTTTCATCCCTCCTTTCTCCCTGAAAACATCCCCGAGAGTCCTGTTCCCGCGGTCCAGGACCGAGTGGCTTCTGTCCAGGCGAATTTCCAAAGACTCCAGGAGATGATGCGGAATGCCCAAGGATCCTACAAGAAATTTTATGACCGGGGAAGGAAGGCAAACCCGGCGTTCAGAGTCGGGGAAAAAGTTTGGCTTTCCGCCGCCAACCTCAGATTGCCTATTCCTTCTCGAAAGCTCGGCCCTAGATTTATCGGCCCTTCAAGATCAAACGAGCTATTAATCCTGTGGCTTTTGAACTAGCATTACCTGATTCCTATAGGATTCACCCAGTGTTCCACTCATCTTTATTAAAACCCGTCATTCCCAACGCCTTTCCTGGAAGAGATGAACCTCCTCCACCACCAGTTGAAGTAGATGGGGAAAAGGAATTTGAGATGGAATCCATCCTGGGCTGTAGGAAAAAAGGCAGACAGTTACAATACTTGGTTAAATGGAAGGGGTACCCCCTGGAGGACAACTCCTGGGAACCATCCAGGAACTTGCATGCTCCTCGCCTAATACGAGCCTTTCACCAAGAACATCCGGAATTAATGGCCAGTCTGGGCGTCCGGAGTCCGCCCCTCGGGGGGGGGCACTGTCAGGGAAATTCCCCGTCTGTTGTCACCAATCTGCGCTCAGTGCGCATGCGCGGCAAAACGGCGCATCGGCGCATGCGCGTGCGTGGCGGGACGGCGCTTCGGCGTGCTCGGGTGCGCGCACCGGCGCAACGACGAATGCGCGTGCGCAATAGCTCGCCAATGGGACTACAGGCGGGCCTATTTAAACAGACGCAGTAACACTATCTGGTTGCTGGTTTGTCAGCTTTACTGTGTTTCTTGTGCCTGAAAGAAGTTAAAGCTCTCCTGCTGTGACCCGGACCGGATTTGACTACGCTTCTGCTTCTCCTGAACCTGACCCCTTGGCTTGCTAAACGGACTTCTACCTCTCTCCTTGTGCTTGACCCTCGGCCTGTGACCCGGATCTGCTGCCTGTCTCCAGCCCTCTACCTTCTGCCTGTACCCTGGACTTCTTGCCTAAACCTGACTATACTGGTGCTTCCTGCTAAACTCCTAAACAGACTTGTGCCTTGCTACTGGTTGCTGTTTGACCCTGTCTACCCTTGGTGTTTGACTCCTGGCCTGTTCTTCAGACTCTTCCCTGCTAGATTCTTCAGCAAGACACCTCTACCTGCTGGTGGCCAGTGCTCCCTCGTGCTGTCCCCTCCCTGTCTCACCTCCAGGGGGCGGAGTGCGCTTGGGTGCAAGGGTGAACCACTCTCGGCATCTCGGCCTCGGTAAGTACGTAGCCTGATACTCCCCCAGATATATTATGTGCTATCACTCTAGTGTTGATGTCTTCTAACGTAAAATTAATTAATAAAGAGTGAAAAAAAGTGATTTCAAAAACTACTACAAACTGAAAAACAAGTGTTAAAATCTAAAAGTGAACTGTATAGAGGACTAAGGGATGAATTTACAAGTGGCTACACTGATGAAGTGACAAAACATATATGTAGAGAGAAAAATAACAGGTAAAATTATCGTCACCTGTGCCCAAAAAAAAAAAAAGGGGAGGAGGGGGGGGGGGAGTATGGGAAGCCTTAGGGAAGAACAAATCTAATCCCCCTCTCTCACTCTCTCCGAGAAAAGGAAGAGAACAAAAATAGGGGTGTAAAAAAGAAAAGGGAGGAAAGGGAAGGCCGGCATGCATGGTATCCAATAAAATGTTTGTCACATTACATTTTAGTCTCTTAAGGGATAAGCCAAAGAATAACCACAGGGAATCATCCTTAAGTTATAAATAGCTTATTCAATAGATGTAAACGGGTCTCAGTGGGATTGTGCAAGTATCTCTCTATAGGTTGTGGTGTCCTTGAACTCCATCCACGGAGTCCAAGTTAAAGTGTGTCGTTGAAAAGTGTCCTTGTTACAATGAGTGATATCTTCCATGAGATGGACCTCTGAAATTTTTTGAAACCACTTTTTCACGGATGGAGTCTCAGGCTGACCCCAAAGGGTAGGTATAAGTGCTTTAGCCGTATTAAGCAAATGTGGAACTAAAGAACATTTGTATTTTCTGACAGGTTCCTTGGTAGCATGGAAAAGAATGGTCCATGCATCAGCAGGAAGATTAATATTGGATATTTGTTGGATAATTCGAATAATGCTAGACCAGAAGGGGCGGATGAGTGGGCACGACCACCATATATGAGTGTGGGTTGCTCTGTTCCCACAATTCCTCCAACACAACGGGGAGTTGTCGGGGAGCATCTGATGAAGCTTTGATGGGGTGTAGTGCCATCTGGTTAGTAGTTTGTAATTGACCTCAGCCATCCTTGATGCAATTGAAGAGATATGAGTCAGCTGTAGGACTTTATCCTTTTGGCTGTCTGAGAGGCAGGATTCCAAGTCTGCCTCCCACTTAGCGAGAAAGGGAGGATAAGTATCACCTTGGAGCTTGATGAGTAATTTGTAGAATACCGAGATACAATGTTCAGGTGGGAACGTTGAATTAAAAACTTCCTCAATACTGTTTAAGTCCTGTATCCCTCTAAGCGGCTGAGGCAGAGTTCTAAGGAAACCTTGCAATTGATTATATCTCCATTTATCAAGAAACATAATGGGCTTGAGGCCGAGAATTTCCTTAAGAGGCTTAAGCGCATTTGCTTGAAGAACATGATGTAGTAGAAGAGGTTCTTCTGGCAACCACGTCCTATAGCCAGCCCAGGATCTAATAGGCCAGGTAACAAATAATCGTGGTCCAAAAGCGGTAACAGAGGAGAAGCATATGACCACGAGAACTTCCTATGTAAGGCATCCCATACATCAAGGGTGGAAGTGGTTAAAGTGGAGGTACTTGGAGCAAGGTGTCTATGTAAGCGTGGCAACCAGGGTGTAGTTGCTAGGTCTGTGTTACTAAGAGCATAATCCAAACTCACCCAAAGTTTGGAATTAGCAGCATATTTCCATTCGGATATTCTAGACAGAATCACAGCATTATAATAAGCCTTAAAATTTGGAAGGGCCAGTCCCCCAGCTTCCTTGGAGCGAAATAATACTTCCTTAGATACTCTGGGGTGACTGTTCCTCCAAATAAAGCGGGAGACCATGGTCTGTAATAGGGAAAAAAATCCTATAGGCACACACAATGGGATCATTTGAAAGAAAAAAAGAACTCTAGGCAGAATGTTCATTTTAATTATACTCACTTTACCCATGGTATTGCCGGCCCTGCTTCTAGAAGTGCAGCAGCTTTGTACTACTCTTAGCAAAGATGGGGCTCCCAGTACAGTGACACACAGGGGATGCCTGTAATTCAACCTCAAGTTCTGTTAAGGTTTTTAGTTAAGGCAGTGAGCCTATTGCAGGAGCAAGGGGCTAAGAACTGTGGGAAACCCCCGTCTACAAACTACTTCCATGGTTACAAGGACAACAAATGAAAGTTGTTTTTTTTGATGGTTGGGTACAGAAAATGATAAAAAGAAAAGGACTTACCTGCCAGCCCGGGCTCAGGTAGGTGCGATACTTGTTCTGGATGGACCTTTCGGGGAGGGGAGACATGTGGTTAGCGGAGGTCAGCACTGTGTACTCTCTGTATGTGGCTCTTGCTTGTGATCTATAACCCTCAGTGCAGGTCATTTTGCAGCTAACCATTTTTTAAAGTAGGAGCAGCTCCACCAGAATTAGGCCTCATGCCCACGGACGTTTTTACAGCCGCTTTTTTGAGCGTTTTTTACAGCTTAAAAACGCCTGTCTATGTTAGTCTATGGCTTCATGCCCACCTAGGCGTTTTTGAGCTGCAAATGGCATAGGCGTTTTTAAGCTGTAAAAAAAAAACACGACCAGGGCGTTCCGTGGTGCTGGCGTTGGAGCTGAAAAAACGCGAATCGCTAAACGCTTGAAAACGCTCAAAAACTGCCAAAAACGCTCCAAAACGCCGCAGTGGCGTTTTTGAGCTCCGGCGTTTTTTATCTGCAATTCCTGTCTGGACATTAGATTTCCCAAGAGTCCTTTGCAAACGCTACCTAACGCTAACACGCAAAAACGTGCAAAAACGCTAATGAAAAACGCGGTAAAAAACGTGTTTTTAACTACGCTTTTACCAGGCGTCCAACCTAGCTTTACAGCTCGTTTTTAAAAACGTCTGTGGGCATGAGGCCTTTAAGTAAAAAATGCCATTTTGGAAGCCTGCCACCTACTCAATGCCCTTGTTTAAGCGCCATCTAGTGGCAACTTAAAAAAATACACCAAGTGCATACACCCCAATATTATGAGTAGCCTCGTACACACGGCCGGTTTTCTCGGCAAGAAAGCTGCTGCTGCCTTTTGCCGAGAACACCGGCCGTGTGTATAGTTTCTCGGCGAGAAAACTGCCGGGAATCCCGACGAGAAAAATAGAGAACCTGCTCTCTATTTTTCTCGTCGGGATCCTCGGCAGAGTGTTTCCTGCCAATAAAACCGTGAGTGTGTATGCTTACCTGTCCCAGGGAAGCCCGCGCATGCTGGATGAGACTTCAACGCATGCGCGGTAGCATACAAGGGTAGCATACCCTACACTACCCTTGTATGCTACCGCGCATGCGTCAAAGTCTCATAGCAAGATGGCGGCGACGGCATAGAATGTGACGAGCGCATGCTCATCGTAGTCGATGACGTCACCGCGTTCTTGCCATTCAAAAGAACGGCAGTTCTTTTGAATGGCTGTGTGTACACTCGGCAAGCAAGGAAAGCTTGCCAGGAATCGCGTCAGGAAAATCAATGTTTTTTCCCTGATGGGATTCCCGGCCGTGTGTACGAGGCTTGAGACTGTCATCTTGGCTGGAGTTATACTTTAACAAGAGGGCAATAAAACGGATCAATCAAGCTGGAAGTTGTATTGTTAGTTATAGGTGGAGTCTGATAGGCTGAATCAGCCCCTGGCTTGTTATATATATTTATCTCATATTCTTCAACAGTGTGACCTCCCTGCTATGATTCCTGGTTCTGCTTCTTTCCACCTTGTTTTAGGTGTTACAGCATGCCATTGGCAGAGCCATGCCATGGGGGGGCCAAAAGCAATTTACAGAAGATTGGCAGAGCTGGATTAACTCCCCAGCATAGACCGAAAAATGGCATGTCAGTTTTGGGTGGAGTGACCCTTTAGCAGCAGTATAATACAATATTTTAGCCCCGTGTGTCCTGGCTGTACCTGAACAGGTGGACACATCGGTGTCTGGCCTCCTCGGGGCTCTGACTGACCTCCAGGTCTACAGACTCTTCTTTAAACTGTTCACAGTCCATCCAAAAGTGGAGTAGATGGAATCCCAGCGTCCCCCGGAGGAAGTCAGTGAAACTCGCCATCCCTTCCCGCTGGAAACAGAAACACATCAGACACACGTGTCACTTCTCTAATTGAAACGCGTTTCCTTCCCTCTAGACTCATCCAATCTACAGTACTACTGAAAGTGGACCTGTCAGTAACATTAAAATTCTCCATTAATACATTTCCGACCTATCACAATGTACAGCAACAGAATCTTTTTTTTTTTGGGGAAAAGCTCCACCTTCTACAATGAAAAAGCCATCAGCAGCAGCTTGGGCAGGAGGACACAGAACACACACACCCCACCAAATCTTCATTGAAGTATACACTGGACATGTCCTGTCCTTTCCCCCTGGACTTGCCAGCAATTCCCTACTGTCAAAATGACAGCCGTGATTTGCTGTGCAAATACAGAAGCTGTAGAAAACAAAAACAGAATGTCTGACACAGTGTTTAAAAACATTGTTGACAGGCGATAGAGCGATACAAAGTAACATTGTTTATAAACATTGATCAGAGAGGAGATAGAGAGATACAATGTAACATTGTTTATAAACATTGAACAGACAGGAGATAGAGGTACAAAGAAAAAATTGTTTAAAAATATTTTTTTAGAAAGGTGATAGAGTGATACAAAGTAACATTGTTTATAAACAGTTTTTCAGATGGGAGATAGATACAAAGTAACATTGTATATAAACATTGATCAGACAGGAGATAAAGAGATACAAAGTAACATTGTTTATAAACATTAATCAGACAGGAGATAAAGAGATACAAAAGTAACATTGTTTATAAACATTTATCAGACAGGAGATAAAGAGATACAAAGTAACATTGTATATAAACATTGATCAGACAGGAGAAAGAGATACAAAGTAACATTGTATATAAACATTGATCAGACAGGAGATTTAGGCCCCTTTCACACATGCGGACCATTCATTTTATCAGTTCAGTCACGTTTTTTTATCATAAGTTGTTGTCAGTCAACATCAGTTCCTCATCCGTTTTCATTTCTGTTCATCTCCGTTTTCCATCCATTAACATCCGTTTTTGTCCGTTTTTTTTTTTTTCAAATTTAATATAATTTAATATAATTTTTTTAATGCATTGTGACAGCAGGAAGGTAAAGTCACCTGGTTGCATCCAGGGGGGTAGATATATTTCGCCCAGATTCAGGCTTTACGCCGATTTATACAGCTAGGTGGAGAGTTGTATAAGCCCAGCTGAGACTAGTGGGCTCATTGATGACTCATACCTCTAGGGAGAGGGCTGGGCGTCGTGCAGACAGGGAGTTGATGAGTCCAGCTGAACCTTGTCAGCTCATTTAGGCCTCTATAAGAAAGCCCAGATTCATTAGATGTTAGCTCATGCCTGGAAGCAGACCTGTGTGGACTGTCTAGGGAGAGTGAACCCCTGTGCGGTGAGAGAAAGCCTGTGTGGCTATATTTTGCTTGGACATTTAAAACCAGGGACTAGGACAGCACTAGGCTGATCCCAGTCGTTAGTTAGGAAACCTGTAAGTTTAGTCAGAGGTCAAGTTGACCAGGATTTATTTTGTGTTTGTTTTTTTTGCCTTGCTGTGTTTTTGTCACTGTAAATAGAAAATAAACCGCACCTTTTTGATTTTGAAAACCACAACCTCCGTCTGCTGGGCCTGTTTTTGGGTGGGGAGCCCATCCCGGGGGTCACACATACCCGCTGCCGAGCTAGCCCCCTCACAGTTGGTGGAGAACCAGTGGCAGTTTTTTTTTAAGCCAGCATGGAGGAGATACTGAAACAGCTGGCTCTAGCAAATGCCAATCAACAGCAGACAAATGCAGGTTTGCAAAGGAGCCTTGCAGCCCAGCAGCAAGCTCATCAACAGAGCCTTGCAACTTTACAACAGAGTCTGGAGGCTCAGCAACAAGCCCAACAGCAATCTGAGGCCCGCTTCATAGACCTGTTGCAGAAGCAAGAGCAGAGACTACAACAACAGATGGAAGCAGTAATGCAGCAACGTCCGCAGACCGGTGAGGAAAGCCGTCCCACTAATACCGCGTCCTTTGGGGTGAGTCGTTTATTGACAAAAATGACTGGAGAGGATGATCCAGAGGTATTTTTGACCACATTTGAAAGGACCGCTGAAAGAGAAAAGTGGCCTGAGGAGCAGTGGGCTGGACTGGTGGCTCCTCTGTTAACGGGTGAATCGCAGAAAGCTTACTATGACCTAGAGCCTGACCAAGCAAAAGACTATGTGATGCTAAAAGCTGAAATATTGGCAAGGCTGGGTGTCACCCTGGCTGTCCGGGCTCAGCGTGTGCATAACTGGACTTTCCAGCTTGGAAAACCCCCCAGGTCTCAAATGTATGATCTCATTCACCTGAGCAGAAAGTGGCTACAGCCAGAGACTTTGTCCGCACCAAAGATTGTGGAACGTGTTGTAATGGATCGGTTTTTGAGAGCTCTTCCTACTGCCATCCAAAAGTGGGTAAGCCATGGAGACCCAGAGACGGCCGATGGTCTTGTGGATCGTGTGGAGAAATACTTGGCTACAGAGAACCTGACGGCCTCTTCCAGAGACACTCGGACTTTCCACCCTAAGACCAGACCATCCCCAGGGGCGGATAAGATGATTCCAAGGGGTAAGGGTGGAGAGAGTGAGAGGGTGGGAGCTCTACCCCAAGTTTGGCGAGAACAGCCTGGGAAATCAGCGGCTCAAGAGGCGGCAAGAAGGATCATTTGCTACCGCTGCCGGCAAGCGGGACATATTGCAGCAAATTGCCCGGTTTTGGAGGAACCCATGCAGTGTGACTTTCTGACGGGCAGACGTCAGTCGCTGTGTGCGACAGTCGCCTGCACTGCCATTCGGGGAACTGAGAAACATTTATGCAAAATGTGTATTAATGGTAGAAATGTTGTGGTATTGCTGGATTCAGGTAGCCTTGTGACCCTGATAAAGGCTGAGTTAGTTAAAACAGAGGTCTCTGGGAATAGCAAGGTAGCCGTTATTTGTGTGCATGGGGACACCCGAGAGTATCCAGTGACTACAGTGTGTTTCGAGACCCCCAAAGGTACCCTTTCTCATCCAGTGGGCTTAGTGTCTCAGTTACCGCATGACGCCATTGTGGGAAGGGATTTTCCGAAGTTCTGGGAACTGTGGGATGATCATGAGCCCCCCACTGGTGCCCCTATGTACCAGGAATATGATAGCCAGAACTCCTCTGAGAGTGGTGAGGACTCTCCCGAATTTCCCTTGTCAGTATTGGCAGGGGAGACTCAAGAAACTGGAGAGGAGCCCACCTCCTCAGACGAAAACCTACCGTCTGTGGAGTTTTCTGATCTTGAGGTTCACAGGGAAAACTTTGCCACAGAACAGTTGAAAGACCCCGCCCTAATAAAGGCACGGGAAAACGTAGTGAAAATAGATGGCGAGTTAGTGAACCCAGATAATACCTGCACTTACCCATACTTCAGCGTAGAGAAGGACCTACTGTATCGGGTGGCAAAAAGGGCAGAAGAAACCGTTGAGCAGCTGGTGGTGCCCAAACCTTACAGGAAGTTGGTGTTGGAGTTGGCCCATGGGCACATTCTTGGAGGTCATCTGGGCACAGAGAAAACCCGAGAGAGGGTATTACAGAGATTCTATTGGCCTGGGGTGATGAAGGACATAGAAAATTATTGTTCCTCCTGCCCTGTGTGTCAGAGGTCGGCCCCGATGCCACACTTCCGTAGCCCGCTGGTCCCTCTACCCATCATTGAGGTCCCGTTTGAGAGAATCGCAATGGATTTGGTAGGTCCTATAATCAAGTCCGCTAGGGGGCACCAGTACATATTGGTTATAATGGACTATGCCACCCGTTATCCAGAAGCGATCCCTCTCAGAAATACCTCGGCCAAAACCATAGCCAAAGAGCTATCTCTTGTTTTTAGCCGGGTGGGTATTTGTAAAGAACTGCTTACGGACCAAGGTACACCCTTTATGTCCCGGGTTATGAAGGAGCTGTGTAAATTGTTCAAAGTGACGCAATTACGTACATCTGTGTATCACCCCCAAACCGATGGGCTGGTTGAAAGATTCAACAAAACCCTAAAACAAATGTTGAAGAAAGTGGTGGATAGGGATGGAAAGGATTGGGACTGTCTACTTCCTTATTTGATGTTTGCTATTAGGGAGGTGCCCCAATCCTCTACGGGATTCTCCCCCTTTGAGTTACTGTATGGGAGACACCCAAGAGGGCTGTTGGATATTGCCAAGGAAACTTGGGAAAGTGAGAGTTCTCCCCACAGGAGTGTGATTGAGCATGTCGCCCTGATGCAAGATCGAATTGCACAGGTAATGCCCATCGTGAAGGAACATTTGGCCCAAGCGCAGTTGGCACAGCAGAGAGTGTACAACCGTGGAGCCAAGACCCGTACCTTTTCCCCGGGGGATAGGATATTGGTACTTGTCCCTACGGTTGAAAGTAAATTCCTTGCCAAATGGCAAGGCCCCTACGAGATAATGGAAAAAGTGAGCGAAGTGAATTACAAGGTCAGACAACCAGGAAGGCGAAAGCCCGAACAGATCTATCACGTTAATCTGTTGAAAGCCTGGAGGGATAGAGAGTCCCTAGTCGCAGACACTTGGTCACCAGCTCAAACTGGTTGCGTGATTCCTGAGGTTGGAATCGCAGCCACCTTGTCACAACCCCAACAACAGGAGGTTAAGGAGTTTGTGCTTCGCAACAAGGAGGTATTCTCTGAGCTGCCGGGACAAACATCTGGGGTAGAGCATGACATTATTACCCCGCCCGGTGAAAGGGTGAAGTTAAAACCCTATCGGATCCCAGAGGCCCGACGGGAGGCAATACGGAAGGAAGTACAGAAAATGCTGAACTTAGGGGTGATAGAGGAGTCCCAAAGTGATTGGTCTAGTCCCATTGTGTTGGTGCCTAAACCGGATGGGAGCTGGCGATTTTGTAACGATTTTCGTCAGTTGAACAAAGTTACAAAATTTGACACCTACCCCATGCCACGTATAGATGAGTTGATCGACCGGCTGGGAACAGCCCGATACATGACGACTCTTGACCTCACAAAAGGGTATTGGCAAATCCCCCTGGCCAAGTCAGCCAAAGAGAAAACCGCATTTGTAACCCCAGACGGGGCGTTCCAATATAAAAGAATGCCGTTCGGGTTACAGAATGCGCCGGCCACATTCCAGCGGAAAATGGACCAGATGCTGAGGCCCCATCGGAAGTATGCTGCGGCTTACCTGGATGACGTAATTGTCCATAGCACAGATTGGGCCTCACATCTGCCAAAAGTGCAAGCAGTCCTGGACTCTGTTCGGGAAGCAGGGTTTACGGCTAACCCCAAGAAGTGTACCATTGGGCAGGAGGAGGCCAAATATCTTGGGTACACCATTGGGAGGGGAGTAATAAAACCCCAACTCAACAAAGTCGAGGCCATCCAGAGTTGGCCACGTCCCAACAGCAAGAAGCAGGTACGAGCCTTTCTGGGAATCGCTGGGTATTATCGGCGATTCATTCCCCACTTTGCTTCTAAGGCTGTGCCCCTAACCAACCTGACGAAGGGGAAAGGGTCGGTCATGATTAAATGGACCCCCGAGGCTGAGGCAGCATTCCAATTCTTGAAACAAGCCTTATGTAGCCAGCCAGTGTTGTACTCACCCGACTTCTCTAAAGACTTTGTCGTACAAAGTGATGCGTCAGATGTGGGGTTAGGAGCAGTATTGTCCCAGGTCTGGAACGGGGAAGAGCACCCAGTCATTTACCTCAGCAGGAAGTTGAAGTCCCATGAGGTAAATTACGCCACCGTTGAAAAGGAGTGTTTAGCGGTGAAGTGGGCTCTAGATTCCCTTCGGTACTACCTGCTAGGTAGGCACTTTGACATGGTTACGGATCACGCTCCGTTAAAGTGGATGGCTCAAAACAAGGAAACAAATAGAAGAGTGAATAGGTGGTTCCTGGCCCTCCAGGAATTCAACTTCACAGTAAAGCATCGCCCTGGCGTTCAAATGGGGAATGTGGATGCTTTGTCTCGAGTACATGAATGCCTGATTGCTGGTGTTCCAACCCCGAGGTTAAAACAAGAGGGGGGGGTATGTGACAGCAGGAAGGTAAAGTCACCTGGTTGCATCCAGGGGGGTAGATATATTTCGCCCAGATTCAGGCTTTACGCCGATTTATACAGCTAGGTGGAGAGTTGTATAAGCCCAGCTGAGACTAGTGGGCTCATTGATGACTCATACCTCTAGGGAGAGGGCTGGGCGTCGTGCAGACAGGGAGTTGATGAGTCCAGCTGAACCTTGTCAGCTCATTTAGGCCTCTATAAGAAAGCCCAGATTCATTAGATGTTAGCTCATGCCTGGAAGCAGACCTGTGTGGACTGTCTAGGGAGAGTGAACCCCTGTGCGGTGAGAGAAAGCCTGTGTGGCTATATTTTGCTTGGACATTTAAAACCAGGGACTAGGACAGCACTAGGCTGATCCCAGTCGTTAGTTAGGAAACCTGTAAGTTTAGTCAGAGGTCAAGTTGACCAGGATTTATTTTGTGTTTGTTTTTTTTGCCTTGCTGTGTTTTTGTCACTGTAAATAGAAAATAAACCGCACCTTTTTGATTTTGAAAACCACAACCTCCGTCTGCTGGGCCTGTTTTTGGGTGGGGAGCCCATCCCGGGGGTCACACATACCCGCTGCCGAGCTAGCCCCCTCACAGCATTCATATATATCATTACATATTTTGGTTAAAAACGGATGTCAGCGGATCGGATGTAAACGGATCGTCCGCTAACATCCGTTTTTCGTCCGTTCCGTTTTTAACGGATGAAAAAAATAGGGTTTTCTTCCGTCATGAAAAACGGAGCTTAGCGGTGACGGATGTTAGTGGATCATCCGCCAATGTCCGCTATCCCATAGAGATGCATTGATGTCCGTTTTAATCCGTCAACGGATGGATGTAAAAAACGGACGAACGGTCCGCACGTGTGAAAGGGGACAAAAAGAGATACACGGTAACATTATTTATAAACAATGATCAGACAGGAGTCAAAGTGGTTGTACACCCTGTACAACCACTTTTACCTACAGGTAAGCCTAGATTAAGGCTTACCTGTAGGTGCTGGAAATATCTCCTAAGGCCCTTTTCACACTGGGGCGGGAGGTGCGCTGGCGGTATAGCGCCGCTATTTTTAGCGGCGCTATACCGTCGGAATTGCGGCGGTATTCGGCCACTAGCGGTGAGGTTTTAACCCCCGCTAGCGGCCGAAAAAGGGTTAATACCGCCGGCAGAGCGCCTCTGGAGAGGCGCATTGCTTCGCGCTGTCCCATTGATTTCAATGGGCAGGAGCGGTAAAGGAGCGGTATACACACCGCTTTCTTCACCGCTCCAAAGATGTGGCTAGCAGGACTTTTGAAACGGTCCTGCTAGCGCACGGCCTCAGTGTGAAAGCCACTCGGGCTTTCACACTGAGACTGCAGGGCAGGAGTTTTTCAGGCAGTATTTAGGCGCTATTTTTAGAGCTAAAACGCCTGAAAAACTCCTCAGTGTGAAAGGGGCCTAAACCTCTACGGTTTATGAGAAATTTACAATTGAGACGAGCACCGATGTCTACGACGCGTGCGCCGTAGACAGCGGGACAGGCGCACTTTAGAAACGGCGATCGTGCCTTTTTTAAAGGAAGGTCATGCCATGACTGGCGGCTCCCGTGTGCATGCGCGGGAGTGACGTCACGCGACTCTGGACAGTTACAGAGCCGGAGTTCGCGGCCCCAGAAAGAAGAGGGGTGAAGAATGCATGCTTTCTGCAACAGGGGACATCGGTGACATCGCAGGCTTCGGTTTCAGGTAAGTGACACATAATGGGCTACTATGCGATGCATAGTAGCCCATTATGCTTTACCTTTGCAGGGAAATAAAGAGGAAGAAAAACCCATCAGGGTTTACTTCCTCTTTAAAGAGATACAAAGTAACATTGTTTATAAACATTGTTCAGACAGGAGACAGAGAGATACAAAGTAACATTGTTGATAAACATTGATCAGACAGGAGATAAAGAGATACAAAGTAACATTGTTTATAAACAATGATAAGACAGGAGTTAAAGCGGAGCTCCACCCGCAATTTTTTTTTTTTTAAGTCAGCAGCTACTAACAGTGTAGCTGCTGACTTTTAATAAGGACACTTACCTGTCCTACTCTCCCGCGCTGATGCCCCCCCCCCCCGATGCCGATCCCTCGATCGGTGCAGGTCCCACGCCACCATCCACATTAAGGGAAACAGGCAGTGAAGCCTCACGGCTTCACTACCCGTTTCCTACTGCGCATGCGCGAGTCTCGCGCCGACTTGTGAATGGGTGGCTGCTCTCTGGGATTACACACAGTTCCCAGAAAGCAGCGCGCCCCATTCACTAGAAGAGGATAGGGAAGAAAACAAACCGTGGTTACGGAAGAGGCAGATTACAGACTTCTGAATAGCAACAGGTATTTCGGGTGAGTATAAAAAAAATAAAAAAATTCTATTTTTTTTAGGATTTTTTGTGGATTTTTTTTTCTGGGTGGAACTCCACTTTAAAGAGATACAAAGTAACATTGTTTATAAACATTGTTCAGACAGGAGATAGAGATACAAAGTAACATTGTTTATAAACATTGATCAGACAGGAGACAGAGAGGTACAAACTAAGTAATTCTGATACTATCCACCATGCTCTTATAAGAAAATCTGTACTTACGGGGTTAAAAGAAAAAAAAGAAGACATAGGAGGGGTCTTTTTCGCACTTTCATATATTAATTTACGAAACGGTGAGGGCGGGAGGAGAAGTAATTGGTCGTGTCTGAGAGTGTCATGTGACTAGTCTGTCTGGCAAGCCGGCTGACCAGTTTAGTATAGGAGTTCTCGTGCTGTGGTGAAGATGGCTGCGAAACGTATTAATAAGTGTGGAAACTTTTTGAAGAACCCTCATAGATACTGATCCTTTAACCACTTAAAGCGGAGGTTCTGCGGTCCATACTTTTTTTTTTTCTTTATTCTATGTAAAAACGTATGCATTATAATAACTCACGTCTCCGGCACTTTAAAACATCCCCCGTCCGTTTTGCGATAAAAAATTAGTTTATAAAACTCTTCCTGTTATTGCCATTTTGCTTGTGGGCATCTTGAAGCCCACAAGCATATTCTTCCGGGTAGCGATGAATGCTTCTCTCCCGGCATTCATCGCTGGATCCCACACACGCGCAGTGTTGACGGCGAGCAGCGCCGTCAACACAGCCTGGTTGCCCTTATTTAAAATGGCGGAATTAGATCCGCCCTCGTCACGTGACCGGCTAGCCGAGTCACGTGACGATACAATTATCGTGATATCTGAATAGAAGACTCCTGGGAAGCAGGACAATTTGCTCCCAGGAGCCATTGCGAAATTATAGCCCAGCAAAGGACACACCTACTCCCGCGGGAGGAAATCCCGGAAGTAGGAGTAAAGAATTAATAATAAAGAAAACTACAGAGGAAAAAAAAAGGTTAGTGTTCTGTTTATTTTCTTGATAAGAGGGACTGCTGAAATCAAACTTAAATATGTGGGTGAACCTCCGCTTTAAGCCCCGGACCAATACGCAGCATAAAGACCAGGCCCCTTTTTGCGATTCAGCACTGCGTCGCTTTAACTGACAATTGCGCGGTCGTGCGACGTGGCTCCCAAACAAATTGATGTCCTTTTTTTCCCACAAATAGAGCTTTCTTTTGGTGGTATTTGATCACTTCTGCGGTTTTTATTTTTTGCGCTATAAACAAAAATAGAGCGAAAATTCTGAAAAAAATGCAATATTTTTTACTTTTTGCTATAATAAATATCCCCAAAAAATATATATTAAAAAAAACTTTTTTTTTCCTCAGTTTAGGCCGATACGTATTCTTCTACATATTTTTGGTAAAAAAATTGCAATCGCCGTTTATTGAGTGCTTTGCGCAAAAGTTATAGCGTTTACAAAATAGGGGGTAGTTTTATGGCATTTTTATAAAAATTTTTTTTTTTACTAGTAATGGCAGCGATCAGCGATTTTTTTTGTGACTGCGACATTATGGCGGACACATCGGACAACTTTTGACACATTTTTGGGACCATTGTCATTTTCACAGCGATCAGTGCAATAAAAATGCACTGGTTACTGTAAAAATGACACTGGCAGTGAAGGGGTTAACCACTAGGGGCGCTGGAGGGGTTAAGTGTGCCTAGGGGAGTGATTACTACTGTGTGGGGGCGTGGCTACGAGTGACGCGTCACCAATCTCCGCTCTGATTACACAGAGCGGAGATCGGTGACATTGTCAGTAGGGGAGTGGGGAGATGTTGTGTTTACACACACATCTTCCCGCTCCGAGCCTCCGTGAGACGATCGCGGGGGTACCCGCGGCGATCGAGTCCGCGGGACCCGCGGTCCGACTCATGGGGAAGGCAGAGGGGTCGCGAGCGCGCCTCCGGGCAGCACGCGCACGACCCCGATGTCGGGCAGTTAAAGGGGACGTACAGGTACGTGATTGTGCCTGTACGAGCCGTTCTGCCGACGTATATATACCGTGAGCGGTCGGCAAGTGGTTAATAAGAGTCCATATTTGGTTCATATAAAAATTTATAGTTAGGAATGTTAAGAATGAAATGACAACGGGCCACTTTCATTAGGCTGTGATGGCACTGAAGGAGTACTAAAGTGGTCTGTCAAGCAGTAACTATTACATGATACATTATGACATCAGAGGTTACTTTAGCATGCCCATGTGCCACTGCAGCAAAACCTCTCTGAGGGCCACACAATGGGTGGGACTTCTTCATGGCATAAACAGGGTCAGAGAACTGTGTAATGGTTGGCGGGTACTGAGTCCACCATCATTGTCACGTGACAGCGGCCTCTGAGGAATCACGCGGACTGACGCACTCACAGAGTTCAGAGACGCCTCCTTCAGCTGCTGCAGGGAGGACAGAGGGAGATTGTTCTGCTGCAGAAAGTTCTCTTCCTCCACGGAGATGGTGTAAATGTCTTCTGGGTCCATCCAGTCCACATCCCAGTAGCTCCCGGCCCACGCCGATCCCCCGTGCTCTGCTTGTGTCCTGTATAATGGAGATCGGTGTCATTGTTTTAGTTCATAAAGTCCCGGAATAGGTTATCAGAAGGGGCGCTCAAAATACTACTAATCGGTGATGCAGTACTGCAGGATGACAAACCAATATCTATGAAGGGGCTCAAAATTTCAAGTCCTGAGCTGTATGCCAGGCTCTGCTAAGAGAATGATAGGGGGCGGGGCCTGCTGGCGGCGCCCTCCCTCCCCCCTCACAATGTGGCTCCACACTCGCCCTCAGCTTATTTCCACTCGCCTAATGTGAGCAGGCAAATGGAAATTTTGAGGGCTGATCTAAGGCATATCTAAGTAGCCCTGGCGAGTGGCGAGGCTGCTGTTGTCAGGCAAGGTCACCCTAACTGGGCTACCCAGAATCAGAATCCAAAAATATAAAGATAACATGAAGGGCGCCAAACCATAAAAGAGTCAGAAAAATGGAAAGAAACTTTTTGGACAGCCGCACTCCAAAAACTGTTCCTTTATTGGAAAATCACAAAAATCCAAGCCACAGCAAAAATTAATAAGAGCAGGCAAGCTTGTCTGCTCTTATTAATTTTTGCTGTGGCTTGGATTTTTGTGATTTTCCAATAAAGGAACAGTTTTTGGAGTGCGGCTGTCCAAAAAGTTTCTTTCCATCTTTCGCATTATTATATGCATTGCCTGCACCCGTGGCTTGGGATAGAAGTGAAAGGATCAATCGAGTACACCTGAGCGGTAACTTCTCTTTCTCATAAAAGAGTCAGAGATGACATTAATTGCTCATTGAATTATTGACAAAAAAAAAGTACCCAGCGCGTTTCGTCAGGGCTCAAATGTGGCGGCCGGTGGTAATTATCTTTGGGGGGCGGCAAACAGTACCGCCCCCCCCGTCGGTCTGTCGATGGGCGGGACTGTTCCCCTTCCCCCATCTATGCGGCGCTTCTCCCAAGCTCTCGGCAGCTGCGGCGGCTCTCCCGTTCTCATTGCTCTCCACGGGCGACGGCTCTGGCTTCCGTTTCCTCCCTCCTTCTCGGCGGCCAATGGGGAGTCTTCTCTTTTCGACCAATGAGAAAACGGGTCTCACACCCGCCTCTATTGGCCGGATTGAGGATCGGCGTTAAAACAGCGAATATTCATTCGCTGTTGTAACACCTGGGCGGGCTCCAGACGCAATGCTCTGCGCCACGATACCACATATTTTGAAGCCTATTAGAGCCTCTGGCGCTAATCAGGTGCTTAAAAAAAAAAAAAACACCCCCCGCTGCTGTAATTCAGGCACCCGGCGTTCAAAAAGGTACCGGACGCCTGAATAAGGGGTGGCAGCGGCAATGAATCTATCCATTAGTCATATAGGAGGTGCCGTGGAGAGAGGGGGCGGAGCCTGGGCGTCCCCTAATGGACGGGCCCCGCCTCTGGTTCTATATATTCTTGTGATATAAAGCACAATTAGCAAACCAAATTGACATAACATTTTCAAGAGTGATAAAGAATCTAAAATGAATCCAGTTTTGCAGCCGACTCCATTTCAGATACTTTATGACTTGTTCAAACTTCATAGAAATTAGTTTTGTCCTTACAATACTTTATAGAACATCTAAGCCCTAGGGCCCCTTTCACACTGAGGCGTTGAAAAAACGCAAAAAAATTATGATTTTTTTCCCGCGTTTTTACCGCGTTCACGGTAAAAATAGCGCTAACGCCTATGCGTTTTTACTGCGTTCACGGTAAAAATAGCGCTAACGCCTATGCGTTTTTACTGCATTTGTGGTAAAATAGCGCTAACGCCTATGTGTTTTACCGCGTTTTTATTTGCGTTTTTAACGTGTTACTCATTCAATTTCAATGGAGGCATTTTTACAGCGCTATTTTTACTGTGAAAACGCGGTAAAAAACGCCTCAGTGTGAAAGGGGCCTTAGGGCGCTAAAAATAGCGCTGTAAAAATGCCTGAAATAATCCTGCCCCATCATTCTCAATGTGAAAGCCCTGAGGGCTTTCACACTGAAGCGTTTTGCTGGCTGTGCGTTGGAAAAAATCCTGCAAACAGCTTTTTTGGAGCATCTTTAGGCTACTTTCACACTGAAGCGCTGGATGCGCTGGCGGTATAGCGCCGCTATACCGTTGTTTTTTCCGCGATTTGCGGGCGCTAGCGGGGGGGATTTTAACCCCCGCTAGCTGCCGAAAAAAGGGTTAAAAACGCCCGCAATAACGCCTCTTTGGAGGCGTTTTGGAGGCGCTACCCCATTGATTTCAATGGGCAGAGGTGCTATAGGAGCGTTATTTTTACCGCTCCTATCGCGCCTCAAAGATGCGGCTTGCAGGAGTTTCCGAGTGTTTCCAAGTGTCTCTGGTGCCCCACCTATGGCCACATGCGGTACTGCATGCCATAGAAGTCTTATCTTCATTTCCATTGACTTCTATGGGGAAACTCGCTTTGATATGCGAGTGCTTTGGATTACTCCTGGAACGGATTATGCTCGTAATCCAAGGTTCCACTGTAGTGTTTTTGATTTGTGGTGCTCGGAATCCATTATTCCTGCAGATTGCTCTTGTGGGGTTTTCCAGCTGGATCTTCCCTGTATCCCCCCCTCCCCCCCTTCTTGCACCTGTGTAATCCATCCTGGGACAACGAACACACTGTGAGATAACTCGGTGGACAGTACCTAGAGCTGTAGGGCTCTGTCTGGCTCTGCGGGGGTGGAGACATCTGCGTATCCATATCTGCAAGAACAAATAAAGAGTGTTATCAATAAACTCTGGAGACAGGGCCCACCCCTGAGTGACCAGCAAATGGTGACAGCTCTGCTCTCTGTAGTTTTCACCTTTAACCCCAATGAATCTTTCTGACTATGGAGGCAACAAAAAACTATAAAAGCAGAGAAAATAATTCTTGCTACCAACCAAAGAGTCTGCACAGCACACAATGATATCAGGAGTTCCAGACAGAAGCACCGTGAAATAGACATGTGTGGTACGTCTCGTTCCAAATTGAAATTCGGACACATTTTTCAATATTTGGAAATTCGGATGTACCCGGATTTCCAAACTACAATAGTAACGAATTTAACCACTTAAGGACCGGGCCTATTTTTGACACCTGTTAAAATATAATTTTTTTTGCTAGAAAATTACTTAGAACCCCCAAACATTATATATATATATATATATATATATATATATATATTATTATTATTTTTTCAGACACCCTAGAGAATAAAATGGTGGTCAATGCAATACATGTCACACCATATTTGCGCAGCGGTCTTACAAATGCAATATTTTTTGGAAAAAATACACTTAAAAAATAAGAACACAGTAAAGTTAGCCCATATTTTATAAAAGATGATGTTACGCCGAGTAAATTGATACCCAACATGTCACGCTTCAAAACTGCGCCCGCTCGTAGAATGGCGACAAACTTTGTCACTGAAAAATCTCCATAGGCGACGTTTAAAAATTCCTACAGGTTACCAGTTTTGAGTTACAGAGGAGTTCTTGGGCTAGAATTATTGCTCTCGCTCTAACAATCGCGGCGAGACCTCACATGTGTGATTTGAACACCGTTTTCATATGTGGGCGCGACTTACGCATGTGTTCGCTTTCGCGTGCGAGCTCGGAGGGACGGGGCGCTTAAAAAAAAAAAATGTCTTATTTATTTTACTTCTTATTTTAAAAAAATGAAAAATTTGGATCACTTTTATTCCTATAAATGTAAACATCCCTTGTAATAGAAAAAAAGCATGACAGGACAGGTATCCTGTCCCCCCTCCCCCCCGAAAGGTGCCAATTGTGGCACCGGAGGGGGGGGGGGAATCACATGAGCGGAAGTTCCACTTTAGGGTGGAGCTCCGCTTTAAGGACCGGAAGGATTTGCCCCCTTCCAGACCAGGCCATTTTTTCTGATACGGCACTGTGTCGCTTTAACTGACAATTGCGAGGTCATGCGACGCTGTACCCAAACATACTTTTTGCTATAGTAAATATCCCCCAAAACAATTAAAAAAATTATTTTCTTTATCAGTTTAGGCCAATATGTATTCTTCTACAGATTTTTGTTAAAAAAAATCAAAAAAAAAATCGCAATAAGCGTATATTGATTGGTTTGCGCAAAATTTATAGCGTCTACAAAATAGGGGATAGATTTATAGCATTTTTATTATAATTTTTTTTTTTTTACTAGACTAGCAATGGTGGCGATCTGCGATTTTTTTAGTGGGACTGCGACATTGCTGCGGACAAATCGGACACTTTCGACACTTTTTTGGGACCAGTGACATTTATACAGCGATCAGAGCTAAAAAATAGCCACTGATTACTGTATAAGGCCCCTTTTACACTGAGGCGTTTTTTTCAGGCGTTTTAGCGCTAAAAATAGCGCTGTAAAAACGCCTGAAAAAAATCCTGCCTCAGCATTCTCAATGTGAAAGCCCTGAGGTCTTTCACACTGAGGCGTTTTGCTGGCTGTGCGTTGGAAAAAATCCTGCAAACAGCTTTTTTGGAGCATCTTTGGGGCGCATAAAATAGCGCTGTAAAAACGCCTATCCCCAGTGGAATGAATGAGTACCGCTGTAAAAGCGCGGTAAAAACGCCCAGAAGCTGTGGGAAGGTCACATGACCGCAGTAGAGTGGAGGATTGTGGGATACCAAATAATCAGGACACGCCCAGAACACGGGGCTCACAGAACATGGAAGGTTCCAAAATTGAGAGCAGGAGTTGCTTTCAGACTGTCTCTCTGTAATTGAAAGTACATATGGATCTGCACAGAGCAAGGATGGAGGGGTGAATCAATCTCCTGACTTATTTAGCTATTTCTGTCATTTTAATTTCAGCTATCTGGCTCTATAGACAGTGGAATTTTTTTTCAGGAAAACAGTTAGGAGTAGTCCGGTAAACACACAAAAAAAAAAGACCCTGAACTGCTGGCTGAAAACTGTTATTATGAAATATTCATTGGCGTATTTCCATTTTAGACACTGAAAATCTGGAAGGCCCAGCCTGAGAAAGCAGCAAGAAGGGGAAGCTGTCACTGTTTTGATTCAGCTGTGTGTGTAATCTGAGCTCTGTCAACAAAAGGATGTTTTTAGCAAAGCAGTTAAATTTAGCCCGGTGTGTAAAGCAGCCGAGGACTCCACTGTCTGTGTTCCACTGTTTTCTAGACGTGCACTGCCGAAAAATTTGTTCGTTTTCGTTTCATTCGTTTTTCTTTTTTTCGGGTCATTCGTTATGATAGCAATTCGTAAATTCGAAAATAAGAAAGAAAATCCGAAAATTCTAAAGAATAACTAACTATTAAATTGTAGGTATTGGAATTTCCTTTCAAATTTGGCTGTTAGTGAACGTAACGAATACCAATTTATCCGAAGTTACAAATGATCCGAAATAAAGAATGCCGCATCTAAATGAATGGAACGTAACAAATTAATAATAACTAATAATAAAATGTTTATTATTATTATTGTTATTTATTATTATTAATTTGTTACGTTCCATTCGTTTAGATACGGCATTCATTATTTCGGATAATTCGTAACTTTGGATAAATTCCGTTCACTAACAGTCAAATTTAAAAAGGAAATTCCAATACCTATAATTTAACAGTTAGTAATAGTTAAGTTATTATTAGTAAGTTATTATTTCAGATTTTCGAATTTTCTGATTTTTCTGATTTCCAAATTTTCAAATTTCCGAATTTACAAATTTCCGAATTTCCAAATTTCTGAATTTACTAATTTCCTGAATTTCTGAATTTACGAGTTTCTGAATTTACAAATTTCTGAATTTCCAAATTTTCAAATTTTCAGATTTCTGAATTTTCAAATTTTCAAATTTCTGAGTTTACGAATTTCCGAATTTTCGAATTTCCGAATTTACAAATTTTCGAATTTACAAATTTCTGAATTTACAAAATTCCTGAATTTCTGAATTTACGAGTTTCTGAATTTATGAATTTCTGAATTTCCAAATTTTCGAATTTTCGGATTTCTGAATTTCCAAATTTTTGAATTTCTGAATTTCTGAGTTTACCAATTTCCGAATTTTCGAATTTCCGAATTTACAAATTTCCGAATTTACAATTTTCTGAATTTACAAAATTCCTGAATTTCTGAATTTACGAGTTTCTGAATTTCTGAATTTCTGAATTTACAAATTTTAGAATTTTCGGATTTCTGAATTTCCAAATTTTTGAATTTCTGAATTTCTGAGTTTACAAATTTCCAAATTTTTGAATTTCTGAATTTACAAATTTCTGAATTTACAAGTTTCTGAATTTACAAGTTTCTGAATTCTCTGAAATTAAAGAATTTTCTGAATTTACCAATTTCTAAATTTCCGAATTTTTTAATTTTTGGATTTCTGAATTTTCAAATTTTCGAATTTCTAAATTTCTGAGTTTCCGAATTTTACAAATTTTCTAAATTTCCGAATTTACAAATTTCTGAATTTACAAGTTTCTGAATTCTCTGAATTTACGAATTTTCTGAATTTCTGAATTTCGAAATTTACGAATTTTTAAATTTTCGGATTTCTGAATCTTCAAATTTTGGAATTTCTGAATTTCTGAGTTTCCGAATTTTACAAATTTCTGAATTTTTTAATTTACGAATATTCGGAAACATTTGTTAAACGGGTTTTCGTTAATTCGGATATTTCCAAATTAACTAATTTGTCGAAAATTTGTTAAAAAAACGAATTTGGAAAGAAACGAATTGCACTTGTCTACTGTTTTCCCTCTAACTAAAAATCTGCAAGGCCCTGCCTGAGAAAAATTAATAGTGGGAAGGTGTCACGGGGAGATATCCAGTTCTGTCCACAACAGGATATTTTTCAGTAAAGCAGTTAAAGTTAGCCTGGTATACATAGCAGCTGAGAACATCTGTTTTTCTTGTAACCAAAAATCTGCAAGGCCCAACCTAAGAAAGCAGTGAGGAGGGGAAGGTGTCACAACTCTGACTCAGCTGTGTGTGTAATCTGAGCGTCTCAGCTCTGTCAGCAACAGGATATTTTTCAGTAAAGCAGTTAAAATCAGCCCCGGTGTGTATAGCAGCCAAAGGCTCCACTGTCTGGACTTCACAGATTTGCAATGGAAAATCTGGAAGACCTGAGAAAGCAGCAAGAAGGGGAAGGTGTCACTGTGTTAAAGAGAAAAAAAAAATTCCTGTAAAAAAAAAAAAAAAACCCTGCAAGAAAAAGGCATAATGAGCTAGTATGCATAGAATACTAGCTCATTATGTGGCACTTACCTGAGATGGAAGCCCCCTAAGCGCTCCTCGTTCCCCTCCGTGGCCGCCGCCATGTCCCCTCGGAGCGTCTTTCTTGTATCGCCACTCCGGAGCGCTATGACTGCACCCGGTCCCGGCATTTTCCCATTCAGAAAACCGGCACGCTCAGTGCGCCTGCGCCGTTGTCTAGGGCGCGCATGCGCCGCGGACATCGGTGCAGTGTTTTCTGCAAATATCTCCTTAACCACTTCAGCCCCGGACCAATACGCAGCATAAAGACCAGGCCCCTTTTTTGCGATTCGGCACTGCGTCGCTTTAACTGACAATTGCGCGGTCGTGCGACGTGGCTCCCAAACAAAATTGACGCCCTTTTTTCCCCACAAATAGAGCTTTCTTTTGGTGGTATTTGATCACCTCTGCGGTTTTTATTTTTTGCTCTATAAACAAAAATAGAGCGACAATTTGGAAAGAAATGACATATTTTTTACTTTTTGCTATAATAAATATCCCTAAAAAATATATAAAAAAACGTTTTTTTCCTCAGTTTAGGCCGATATGTATTCTTCTACATATTTTTGGTAAAAAAAAACGCAATCGGCGTTTATTGATTGGTTTACGCAAAAGTTATAGCGTTTACAAAATATATTTTGTAAATATATATATCAGTATATATCAGTCATATTTTCACCAAATAGGTGAATTAAGTGTATGCAAAAAATATAATGAATGAATTAATGTGTGACAGTGATGGGGAAAAAAAAAAAGGGGAGAAGAGAAAAATAATAGAAAGAGATTTTTTTTGCACCTACAGGTAAGCCTAAGGCCCCTTTCACACGGAGGTCCGTTCAGGTCCGCCTGTCAGTTTTTTAGGCGGACCTGAAACGGATCCTCCATGTACCCCTATGGAAGCACGGATGTCAGCGGTGACATGTCCGCTGACATCCGCTCCGCTCCGCCAAAGTGTGACGGAGGAAAACCCTATTTTTCCTTCCGTCGGCGGAGCGGATCGGATGACAACGGACTCTACGGTCCGTCGTCATCCGATTCCCCATAGGGGAGAGCGGCGCTCTGACAGGGCGGTCCCTGCACAGTGTGCGGGGACCGCCCAGTCATCCGTCGGCTCAGCGGGGATCAACGGAGCGATCCCCGCTGAGCAAGCGGAGCTTCACGGGGCGGATCTGCACGGATCCGCCCCGTGTGAAAGGGGCCTTAATCTAGATTTACCTGTAGGTGCAAGTTGTCTGGTTGGGTTTACAACCACTTTAATTCAGCTGTGTGTGTAATCTGAGCTCTGTCAACAACAGGATTGTTTTCAGCAAAGCAGTTAATTTTAGCCCGGTGTGTAAAACAGTTGAGGGCTCCACTGTCTGGATTTCACAGTTTTCTCTCTAACTGAAAATCTGCAAAGCTCAGCCTGAGAAAGCAGTGAGAAGGGGAAGGTGTCACAGACTCAGCTGTGTGTGTAATCTGAGCTACTCAGCTCTGTCAGCAAAGGGATATTTTTTAGCAGAGCAGCTAAAATTAGCCCGGTGTGTAACCCAGCTGAGGACTCCACTGTTTTCCTTCTAACCAAAAATCTGCAGAGCACAACCTGAGAAAGCAATAAAAAGGGGAAGGTGTCGCAGACTCAGCTGTGTGTGTAATCTGAGCTCTGTCAACAACAGGATGTTTTCAGCAAAGCAGCTAAATTTAGCCCGGAGTGTCAAGCAGTCGAGAGCTCCACTGTCTGGACTCCACTGTTTTCCAACTGGAACTCTGCAAGGTCCAGATTAATGCCGCGTACACACGATCGGAATTTCCGACGGGAAATGTTCGATGGGAGCTTGTTGATGGAAATTCCAACCGTGTGTTAGGCTCCATCGGACATTTGCTGTCGGAATTTCCGACAGCAAATGTTTGAGAGCTGGTTCTTACATTTTCCGACAACAAACTTTGTTGTCGGAAATTCCGAGTGTGTGTACACAATTCCGAGGCACAAAATTCCACGCATGCTCGGAATCAAGCAGAAGAGCCGCACTGGCTATTGAACTTCATTTTTCTCGGCACGTCGTAGTGTTGTACGTCACCGCGTTCCTGACATTCGGAATTTCCGACAACATTTGTGTGACCGTGTGTATGCAAGATAAGTCTGAGCCAACATTCCGTCAGAAATAAATCCCACGGTTTAGTTGTCGGGAAATCCTATTGTGTGTACGCGGCATAAGAAAGCAGTGATGGTGCCCTATCATAGGTGTCAGTGGGAGGAATAGTGCCCCATCAGTGTCAGTGGGAGGAATAGTGCCCCATCAGTGTCAGTGGGAGGAATAGTGCCCCAAGGGCCAGATCAGGCAAGCAAAGGGCTGCATCTCGCCCCCAGGCCACAGTTTAGAGACCCATATGAAGTTAATCACAAGAGTCGCCCCTTACATCTGAGTCCACAGAGTTCCCCTTTTACATCTAAGGTCAACAGAATTCTCCTTTTAAATCTGAATCCACAGAGTTCCCCTTTCAAATCTGAATTCACAGAGTTCCCCTTTTACATCTGAATCAACAGAGTTCCCCTTTTACATCTGAATCCACAGAGTTCCCCCTTTCAAATCTGAATTCACAGAGTTCCCCTTTTACATCAGAGTCCACAGAGTTCCCCTTTTACATCTGAATCCACAGAGTTCCCCTTTCAAATCTGAATCCACAGAGTTCCCCTTTTACATCTGAATCCACAAAGTTCCCCTTTTACATCTGAATCCACAGAGTTCCCCTTTTACATCTGAATCCACAGAGTTCCCCTTTTACATCTGAATCCACAGAGTTCCCCTTTTACATCTGAATCCATAAAGTTCCCCTTTTACATCTGAATCCACAGAGTTCCCCTTTTACATCTGAGTCCACAGAGTTCCCCTTTTACATCTGAATCCACAAAGTTCCCCTTTTACATCTGAGTCCACAGAGTTCCCCTTTTACATCTGAATCCACAGAGTTCCCCTTTCAAATCTGAATCCACAGAGTTCCCCCTTTACATCTGAATCCACAGAGTTCCCCATTTACATCTGAATCCACAGAGTTCCCCTTTTACATCTGAATCCACAAAGTTCCCCTTTTACATCTGAATCCACAGAGTTCCCCTTTCAAATCTGAATCCACAGAGTTCCCCTTTTACATCTGAGTCCACAGAGTTCCCCTTTTACATCTGAATCCACAGAGTTCCCCTTTCAAATCTGAATTCACAGAGGTTCCCTTTTACATCAGAGTCCACAGAGTTCCCCTTTTACATCTGAATCCACAGAGTTCCCCTTTTACATCTGAATCTCCAAAGTTCCCCTTTTACATCTGAATCCACAGAGTTCCCCTTTTACATCTGAATCCACAAAGTTCCCCTTTTACATCTGAATCCACAAAGTTCCCCTTTTACATCTGAGTCCACAGAGTTCCCCTTTTACATCTGAATCCACAGAGTTCCCCTTTCAAATCTGAATCCACAGAGTTCCCCCTTTACATCTGAATCCACAGAGTTCCCCTTTCAAATCTGAATCCACAGAGTTCCCCTTTTACATCTGAATCCATAGAGTTCCCCTTTCAAATCTGAATCCACAGAGTTCCCCTTTTACATCTGAATCCACAGAGTTCCCCTTTCAAATCTGAATCCACAGAGTTCCCCTTTTACATCTGAATCCACAGAGTTCCCCTTTTACATCTGAATCCACAGAGTTCCCCTTTTACATCTGAATCCACAAAGTTCCCCTTTTACATCTGAATCCACAGAGTTCCCCTTTTACATCTGAATCCACAGAGTTCCCCTTTTACATCTGAATCCACAGAGTTCCCCTTTCAAATCTGAATCCACAGAGTTCCCCTTTCAAATCTGAATCCACAGAGTTCCCCTTTTACATCTGAGTCCACAGAGTTCCCCTTTTACATCTGAGTCAACAGAGTTCCCCTTTTACATCTGAATCCACAGAGTTCCCCTTTTACATCTGAATCCACAGAGTTCCAGTTTTACATCTGAATCCACAGAGTTCCCCTTTTACATCAGAGTCCACAGAGTTCCCCTTTTACATCTGAATCCACAGAGTTCCCCTTTTACATCTGAATCCACAGAGTTCCCCCTTTACATCTGAATCCACAGAGTTCCCCTTTCAAATCTGAATCCACAGAGTTCCCCTTTTACATCTGAATCCACAGAGTTCCCCTTTTACATCTGAATCCACAGAGTTCCCCTTTTACATCTGAATCCATAAAGTTCCCCTTTTACATCTGAATCCACAGAGTTCCCCTTTTACATCTGAGTCCACAGAGTTCCCCTTTTACATCTGAATCCACAAAGTTCCCCTTTTACATCTGAGTCCACAGAGTTCCCCTTTTACATCTGAATCCACAGAGTTCCCCTTTCAAATCTGAATCCACAGAGTTCCCCCTTTACATCTGAATCCACAGAGTTCCCCATTTACATCTGAATCCACAGAGTTCCCCTTTTACATCTGAATCCACAAAGTTCCCCTTTTACATCTGAATCCACAGAGTTCCCCTTTCAAATCTGAATCCACAGAGTTCCCCTTTTACATCTGAGTCCACAGAGTTCCCCTTTTACATCTGAATCCACAGAGTTCCCCTTTCAAATCTGAATTCACAGAGGTTCCCTTTTACATCAGAGTCCACAGAGTTCCCCTTTTACATCTGAATCCACAGAGTTCCCCTTTTACATCTGAATCTCCAAAGTTCCCCTTTTACATCTGAATCCACAGAGTTCCCCTTTTACATCTGAATCCACAAAGTTCCCCTTTTACATCTGAATCCACAAAGTTCCCCTTTTACATCTGAGTCCACAGAGTTCCCCTTTTACATCTGAATCCACAGAGTTCCCCTTTCAAATCTGAATCCACAGAGTTCCCCCTTTACATCTGAATCCACAGAGTTCCCCTTTCAAATCTGAATCCACAGAGTTCCCCTTTTACATCTGAATCCATAGAGTTCCCCTTTCAAATCTGAATCCACAGAGTTCCCCTTTTACATCTGAATCCACAGAGTTCCCCTTTCAAATCTGAATCCACAGAGTTCCCCTTTTACATCTGAATCCACAGAGTTCCCCTTTTACATCTGAATCCACAGAGTTCCCCTTTTACATCTGAATCCACAAAGTTCCCCTTTTACATCTGAATCCACAGAGTTCCCCTTTTACATCTGAATCCACAGAGTTCCCCTTTTACATCTGAATCCACAGAGTTCCCCTTTCAAATCTGAATCCACAGAGTTCCCCTTTCAAATCTGAATCCACAGAGTTCCCCTTTTACATCTGAGTCCACAGAGTTCCCCTTTTACATCTGAGTCAACAGAGTTCCCCTTTTACATCTGAATCCACAGAGTTCCCCTTTTACATCTGAATCCACAGAGTTCCAGTTTTACATCTGAATCCACAGAGTTCCCCTTTTACATCAGAGTCCACAGAGTTCCCCTTTTACATCTGAATCCACAGAGTTCCCCTTTTACATCTGAATCCACAGAGTTCCCCCTTTACATCTGAATCCACAGAGTTCCCCTTTCAAATCTGAATCCACAGAGTTCCCCTTTTACATCTGAATCCACAGAGTTCCCCTTTTACATCTGAATCCACAGAGTTCCCCTTTTACATCTGAACTGGCAGAGTTTCCTTTAGACATGTGCACACTGAAATATTTCTTTTTTCGGGAATTCGGTTTCATCCGAAAAATAAATTTATTTTGTTACTCCCGAAATTCGTTTTTATTTATTTTGTTTTGTTAAAAAATGCATTTGTACAAAAATCCAAAATTAATTAAGGTTGAATCTGTCAATTGAAGGCTTATGGTGTCTGTCGGATGTTCTAAGAAGATTTGACGAAGCAGCGAAACTGTTCGACGCCGCGATCGTACATTTCCGGTAGAATGCTCCGCCCACAAGCTATAGTAGAATTCTGATGTTGTTTGACTAGTAATAATTATAATTATTAATTATTATTACTAGTCAAGCAACATTGGAATTCTTCTATAGCCTATGGGCGGAGCATTTGACCATAAATGTCCGCTCACGGCAATTGTTTTTAGCTGCTTCTTCAAATCTTGTCTAATGTCAAATCATGTCGAATCTTGTCGAATGTCGAATCTTGTCTAATGTCGAATCTTGTCTAATGTCGAATCTTTTCTAATGTCGAATCTTGTCTAATGTCGAATCTTTTCTAATGTCGAATCTTTTCTAATGTCGAATCTTGTCTAATGTCGAATCTTGTCTAATGTCAAATCTTGTCTAATGTCAAATCTTGTCTAATGTCGAATCTTGTCTAATGTCGAATCTTTTCTAATGTCGAATTTTGTCTAATGTCGAATCTTGTCTAATGTCGAATCTTTTCTAATGTCGAATCTTTTCTAATGTCGAATCTTGTCTAATGTCGAATCTTTTCTAATGTCGAATCTTTTCTAATGTCGAATCTTTTCTAATGTCGAATCTTGTCTAATGTCGAATCTTGTCTAATGTCGAATCTTTTCTAATGTCGAATCTTTTCTAATGTCGAATCTTGTCTAATGTCGAATCTTGTCTAATGTCAAATCTTGTCTAATGTCGAATCTTGTCTAATGTCGAATCTTTTCTAATGTCGAATCTTGTCTAATGTCGAATCTTTTCTAATGTCGAATCTTGTCTAATGTCGAATCTTTTCTAATGTCGAATCTTTTCTAATGTCGAATCTTGTCTAATGTCGAATCTTGTCTAATGTCGAATCTTTTCTAATGTCGAATCTTTTCTAATGTCGAATCTTGTCTAATGTCAAATCTTTTCTAATGTCGAATCTTTTCTAATGTCGAATCTTTTCTAATGTCGAATCTTGTCTAATGTCGAATCTTGTCTAATGTCAAATCTTTTCTAATGTCGAATCTTTTCTAATGTCGAATCTTGTCTAATGTCGAATCTTGTCTAATGTCAAATCTTGAATTTTTATTGAAAAAGATCCTACAGTGAAGAACAGCGCATGTCTAGCCGCAGTTATTGCTGCGTCACCCTACAAGAGAGTGTTGTATGCTCATAGAGGTTGCCCTGCCAAATATGGAAAAATATGGGATTAGTGGCTGGAAATTGGAAAAAGCCTCCCTGTGGGATGAGCCTACTAATGTCAATGTTTAACACTACCTGCATAGACCAGATATTATCGGAATTTTTATGCCAGGTCTGTCTAGGATTGTTTATACATATAAGGGCATTCGGCGTTCCTGCCTTATATACGATCTATCTTGTGACTGCCATAAAATCCTTACATTCTAGACGCACACAACCTTATCAGCTCTTCTCATCATGAGGTGTGGTTGCTGCTCAACAGCTTTGTTATCAGTCAACCTGCTGGTTTCCCCTTTTGTTGTTTCGGTTCCTATGTGAAATTTTGGAAATTGCTAATACAGTGGTACCTTGGATTACGAGCATAATTCCTTCCAGGAGAATGCTGTTAATCCAAAGCACTCGTATATCAAAGCGAGTTTCCCCATAGAAGTCAATGGAAACTCAGATAATTTGTTCCACAGTGACTTCTATTGTATGCAGTACCACATGTGGCCAGAGGTGGGGCACCAGAGACACTCGGAAACACTCGGAAACAAGCATAATTCGTTCCAGGAGAATGCTTTTAATCCAAAGCACTCGTATATCAAAGTGAGTTTCCCTATAGAAGTCAATAGAAACTCAGATAATTCGTTCCACAGTGACTTCTATTGTATACAGTACCGCATGTGGCCAGTGGTGGGGTGCCAGAGACACTTGGAAACACTCGGAAACTAGCATAACTCGTTCCAGGAGAATGCTTTTAATCCAAAGCACTCGTATATCAAAGCGAGTTTCCCTATAGAAGTCAATAGAAACTTAAATAATTCGTTCCACAGTGACTTCTATTGTATGCAGCACCGCATGTGGCCAGAGGTGGGGCGCCAGAGACACTTGGAAACACTCGGAAACTAGCATAATTCGTTCCAGGAGAATGCTGTTAATCCAAAGCACTCGTATATCAAAGCGAGTTTCCCCATAGAAGTCAATGGAAACTCAGATAATTTGTTCCACAGTGACTTCTATTGTATGCAGTACCACATGTGGCCAGAGGTGGGGCACCAGAGACACTCGGAAACACTCAGAAACAAGCATAATTCGTTCCAGGAGAATGCTTTTAATCCAAAGCACTCGTATATCAAAGTGAGTTTCCCTATAGAAGTCAATAGAAACTCAGATAATTCGTTCCACAGTGACTTCTATTGTATACAGTACCGCATGTGGCCAGTGGTGGGGTGCCAGAGACACTCGGAAACACTCGGAAACTAGCATAATTCGTTCCAGGAGAATGCTTTTAATCCAAAGCACTCGTATATCAAAGCGAGTTTCCCTATAGAAGTCAATAGAAACTTAAATAATTCGTTCCACAGTGACTTCTATTGTATGCAGCACCGCATGTGGCCAGAGGTGGGGCGCCAGAGACACTTGGAAACACTCGGAAACTAGCATAATTCGTTCCAGGAGAATGCTTTTAATCCAAAGCACTCGTATATCAAAGCGAGTTTCCCTATAGAAGTCAATGGAAACTTAAATAATTCGTTCCACAGTGACTTCTATTGTATGCAGTACCGCATGTGGCCAGAGGTGGGGTGCCAGAGACACTTCGAAACACTCGGAAACTAGCATAATTAGTTCCAGGAGAATGCTTTTAATCCAAAGCACTCGTATATCAAAGCGAGTTTCCCTATAGAAGTCAATGGAAATTAAAATAATTCGTTCCACAGTGACTTCTATTGTATGCAGTACCGCATGTGGCCAGAGGTGGGGCGCCAGAGACACTTGGAAACACTCAGAAACAAGCATAATTCGTTCCAGGAGAATGCTTTTAATCCAAAGCACTCGTATATCAAAGCGAGTTTCCCTATAGAAGTCAATAGAAACTCAGATAATTCGTTCCACAGTGACTTCTATTGTATGCAGTACCGCATGTGGCCAGAGGTGGGGCGCCAGAGACACTTGGAAACACTCGGAAACTAGCATAATTTGTTCCAGGAGAATGCTTTTAAAGCGGAGCTCCGCCTGAAAAAAAAAATATTAAAAGCCAGCAGCTACAGCTACAGCAGCTGCTGACTTTTAATATTTGGACACTTACCTGTCCTGGAGTCCAGCGACGTCCGCAGCTGAGGACGAGCGATCGCTCGTCACTCTGCTGCCCCCTCCGCCATCCTCGCTGCGGGAACCAGGAAGTGAAGCCCTGCGGCTTCATGCCTGGTTCCCTACGGCGCATGCGCGAGTCGCGCTGCGCCGTTCTGATTGGTGCTCCTGTGTTCTGGGAGCCGAGTGTCTCCCAGAACACTACGGGAAGTCTGCGGGAAGTGACGTCACTCCCGCAGATTCCCGGAGAGAGGACTCCCGGATGTGGGTGAAAATACCTGTCTTAGACAGGTATCCTCACCACCCTCCCCTCTGAAAGGTGTCAATTGTGACACCGGAGGGGGGGAGGGTTCCGATCCGCAGAAGTTGAAATTTAGGGTGGAGCTCCACTTTAATCCAAAGCACTCGTATATCAAAGCGAGTGTCCCCATAGAAGTCAATCGAAACTCAGATAATTTGTTCCACAGTGACTTCTATTGTATGCAGTACTGCATGTGGCCAGAGGTGGGGCGCCAGAGACACTTGGAAACACTCGGACACGAGCATAATTCTTTCCAGGAGAATGCTTTTAATCCAAAGCACTCGTATATCAAAGCGAGTTTCCCTATAGAAGTCAATAGAAACTCAGATAATTCGTTCCACAGTGACTTCTATTGTATGCAGTACCGCATGTGGCCAGAGGTGGGGCGCCAGAGACACTTGGAAACACTCGGAAACAAGCATAATTCGTTCCAGGAGAATGCTTTTATTTCCAAAGCACTCGTATATCAAAGCGAGTGTCCCCATAGAAGTCAATGGAAACTCAGATAATCCGTTCCACAGTGACTTCTATTGTATGCAGTACCGCATGTAGCCAGAGGTGGGGCGCCAGAGACACTTGGAAACACTCGGACATGAGCATAATTCGTTCCAGGAGAATGCTTTTAATCCAAAGCACTCGTATATCAAAGCGAGTTTCCCTATAGAAGTCAATAGAAACTCAGATAATTAGTTCCCCAGTGACTTCTATTGTATGCAGTACCGCATGTGGCCAGAGGTGGGGCACCAGAGACACTTGGAAACACTCGGAAAACGCTCGGAGCCGCTCGGATGCACTGAGAAACACTTGGAGAGGCTCGGAAACACTCGGGAACGGAGTGTTTCCGAATGGGTCCGAGTGCATCCGAGCGGCTCCGAATGTCACCGCCTTCCCAAATGCGGTACTGAACACCACAGAGGCTTAAATCCTGCTCGTTTTGCGAGACAACGCTCGCAAACCGAGTCAGGTTTTAAAAAAAATAATAGCTCGTATTGCGAAACGCTCGTTAACCGCGTTATTCGCAATCTGAGGTATTACTGTGTCCCCACATGTCGTGTAAATGTATATACCTTGATATAGATTCACTGTTGATGTGTAACTCATTCTCTTCTCAAATAAAGTGTTTATTTGTAAAAAAAATATATATTATAGACCCTTCATTTCTTTGTAAGTGGGCCAACCTACAAAATCTGCAGGGGATCAAGTCATTATTTTCCCCGCTGTATGCAATTCGCACAATTTTTTTTTTTAATCAACGCGGCACCGCAAAGTCAGCGGCGCACTAATTTAACCACTTGTCGACCAGCTCACGCAGATATGGTGCGGCAGGTCGGCTCTCCTGCACGATCCGATGTACCTGTCTGTGCCCGCCGCACGCAGCGTGAGCGTACCCATGGGTCCCGCGGACGCGATGTCCGCCGGCGACCCGCGATCGCTGTGTATAAAGGCAGAACGGGGAACTGCCTATGTAAACAAGGTGATTCCCCATTCTGATTAAGGCTACTTCTCACACTGAGGAGCTTTACAGGCGTTTTAGCGCTAAAAATAGCGCCTGTAAAGCGCCTCTCCTGTTTAAAAAAAGTCCTGCAAGTAGCATCTTCGGGGCGCTTTAGGAGCAGTGTATACAACGATCCTAAAGCGCCCCTGCTCATTGAAATCAATGGGCAGCGCCGCCGAAGCGCCTGCAAATCGCTTGGGCAGCGCCGCCGAAGTGTCTGCCAAAGCGCTTCGGCAGCGGAGCTTTGCGGGCACTATTAACCCCTTCATCGGCCGCTATCGGGGGGTTAAAAGCGCCCTGCCAGCAGCCGAAAAGGGCAGGTAAAACGACGGTAAAGCGCCGCTAAAAATAGCGGCGCTTTACCACCAGACAACCCCCCTCCGCCCCCCCCGCCCCAGTGTGAAAGTGCCCTTAATGACATGTCAGAGATCTTCTGTTCCTAGTGATTGGGAACAGTGATCTCTGTCATGCGATCTCTATCATGTCCCAGGCAACCCATCCCCCCCTACAGTTAGAACACACCCAGGGAACACACCGAACCCCTTGATCGCCCCCTAGTGTTAACTAGGGTGACCACATTTTTAAACTACCATTCAGGGACACCCCACCCTTCCCAAAAATCAGCTTGTGCTGAAACGAATCACAGCACAGTGATTGGACACAAGAGGTGGGATTTATGATTTCTCCAATCACAAGCAGGGGGCGGGGATTGTGCTCCTCCGGGCATTCCCGGCCAGGACAAGTACTGTCAGTGAGAAAAGCGGTGATGTGGCGGCCTTTTTTGGGGGCATCAGATTGGCCCGGGGGGTGGCTGTGTCAGGTTCATTCCCGGGACACTGTATTGTCCTGGAATGAATGTGCCCGGGACAGACCTGCAAAACGCGGGACTGTCCCGGGCAATCTGGGACACGTGGTCACCCTAGTGTTAACCCCTTCCCTGCCAGTGCCATTTTTACATTGATCAGTGCATTTTTCTTGCCTTCCCTGGCGGAGTGATCTTCCTCGGCTCCCCACCCAGTAGTAACTGGGGGCCCAGAGAGTAAAGACTTGACAGGCTGTGAGGTGGCGGGCGGCGACGGGCAGAGAGTCGCTGATTGTCACCATTACTAGTAAAAAAAAAAATTGTCCCTGGATTTAATTGTAAAAATCTGGTCACCTTATCCCAAATCAATTCGCATATCGCAGTGCGATCTGCAAATTCGGACAGGAATTGGATCGCATAGGTGTAAACACCCATGCGATCCGATTCCGGTGCAGACCAAAAAAAGGGTCCCGTGAGAGTGTGGTCCGAATGCGATGCGAATTCAGCCATACTATCTGTATGTCTGAATTCGCATCGCACGGACGTCGCATGTGATTTGCACTGCAGCGCGGTGCGAATCACATGCGATCTCGCACCACGCAGCAGTGTGAACCGGCCCTAAGCCCTGGCTCACACTGGTGCGATTTGACATGCGATTTGACAAACCGTGCAAGTTCAGCTGCCCAGTGTGAACCCGGGCTTATTGTCAAGGCTTAAATTGAACAAGCTGAAGTTAGAAGCTGATTGGCTGCCATGCACAGCTGCACCAGATTTTGCACTCTCCACTTTTAGTAAATCAACCCCACTGCACATTAAAGTACTATATGTCGTAATGCACTAAATAAATGTAAATGGGCTCACCACCAGTCCCGCTGTGATGGAAGGATGTATAAAACTCGCTCTCTGCGATTGGATGGTCTGGCGGTTGGTACAGCCTAATGATGGCGTCTCCATATTGCTCCACCAGGGACCGGTTATATGGCTCAGACTCATATCCTGTACAAAAGAGATATTGATATACAGTGTTTTCTTTCTGTCTACTTAGGAAGTCTATATACTGTACACATATATCATAAAATGTATAATTACAGTGCCCTGAAAAAGTATTCACACCCCTTGAAATTTTCCACATTTTGTCATGTTACAGCCAAAAACATAAATGTATTTTATTGGGATTTTATGTGATAGACCAACACAAAGTGGCACATAATAGTGAAGTGGAAGGAAAATGATAAATGGTTTTCAAAATATGTGAAAAGTGTCAGGGGATTTGTATTCAGCCTAGGGGTTGCCACCTGTCCAGGACTCACCCGGACAGTTCGGGTTTGGAATCATGCGTCCGGGTTTCAGACTGCCTGGAACCCGGACACATTATTTAGACTGGACTATGGCTTCCCAGCAGGGTTTCTGGCTGCAGTTGTCTAAGCTGAGAGTGGCTCTTATACTCTCTTTCACACTTCTAAAAGCCAGCATTAACATCCCCCCACCCCCCAAACACACACACATACGGGAGAGGAGAGAGGGCTCGATCTGCACCTCTTCCCCCCACCCCTTCCCCTCTGTGTCTGCCCACACTCCAATCCCTGTGCCTTAGAAAAAAAAAGTTGGGGCCGGTAATTTGATGTCCAACAGCCTCAGATACATCTGGATGAGAGGTACTGACTAGGCTTGTGCAATTCGTTTCGTAACGAATTGAAATTCGTCCGAATTTAGCAACTTTCGGACATTCGGAAGCATTCGAATTTCCGAACAAAGCAATTACGAATAAGACCGAATCCGAAATAAATTATACCGCAAATAGCGAATGCCCGAATGTCTTCGGCATAATTCGTTATGAAAAAGTTACGAATGTACGAATCCATACGAAGCACAATAACACTCACTCTGCTCTCTGCTTCTCCCTCACCATGCTGAACTCCCTCTCAAAATGGTGTACAGGGGCGGAGGCTATAGCCGCATGAAAAAACGAAAGTAAAATACGAGATTTCGAATCCATTCGAAGCACAATAACACTCTGCTCTGCTCTCGGCTTCTCCCTCACCGTGCTGAACCCTCTCAAAATGGTGTACAGGGGCGGAGCCTATAGCCGCATGTAAAAAACGAAAGTAAAATACGAGATTTCGAATCGTTACAAATAACCGCTATGTATTTAGAAAAGTACAAATCCATTCGAAGCACATTAGGCATAATAGGCAGCGTCGTTGTGAGAGAGACACGGAAAATTACGAATCAACGAACCCAAAAAAAGTTACGAAAGTAGGAGTTGTGTCCAGAATCAACGAAAAACAACGTACTCTACCGAAAGTACGAATTATAAAGCAACAAAAAATTCAACGAAAAATGTCGCTTGCAAAAATACGAATGAGTCCGAACACGAAAAATCCCGTCTAGCAAAATTACGAATGATTACGAATCAACAGGACCGGAAAGAAACGAACCGAAACGGAACAAATTTTTCCGTTGTGCACAAGTCTAGTACTGACTGCCAAGGGGTGAGTGAGCTCACCATCCATCCCTGTCTGTGGCTGAAGTCTCCTCCTTCTCTCTCCTGCCTCTGAGTGAGTACACTAAGGTAAATCAGGGTTCTCAGAGCACCCCTTACATCAGATTTCCCCTTTACACCAGAGGCCACAGTGTTCCCCCTTACATCAGAGTCCTCTCTGTACATCAGAGTTCTCAGTGTTCCCCCTTGAAACCGGGTTCCCAGAGCATCCCTTATGTCAGAGGCCCCAGAGTTCTCCCTTACATCAGAGTCTGCAGAGTCCCCCCTTACAGTGAAAGGGAACTCTGTGAGTTCAGATGTAAAGGGGGAACTCTGTGGACTCTGATGTAAAGTGGAACTCTGTGGACTCTGATGTAAAGTGGAACTCTGTGGACTCTGATGTAAAGGGGAACTCTTGTTATTAATTTCATATGATTAGAAATTGTATTCAATAGCAAAATGTATGTATAGTTTATTCTATAAAAAATAAATTGCCGTGCGTCGTTAAAGTGTTCGGGTTTGACTTGAAGAAAAGGTGCCAACCCTAATTCAGCCCCCTTTACTCTCATACCCCTAACTAAAATCGAATGGAACCAATTGCCTTCAGAAGTCACCTAATTAGTAAATAGAGTCCACCTGTTTGTAATTGAATCTCAGTATAAATACAGCTGTTCTGTGAAGCCCTCAGAGGTTTCTTAGAGAATCTTAGTGAACAAACAGCATCATGAAGGCCAAGGAACACACCAGACAGCTCAGGGATAAAGTTGCGGAGAAGTATAAAGCAGGGTTAGGTTATAAAAAAATATCCCAAGCTTTGAACATCTCACGGAGCTCTGTTCAATCCATCATCGGAAAATGGAAAGCATATGGCACAACTGCAAACCTACCAAGACATGGCCGTCCACCTAAACTGACCAGCCGGGCAAGGAGAACATTCATCAGAGAAGCAGCCAAGAGGTCCATGGTAACTCTGGAGGAGCTGCAGAGATCCACAGCTCAGGTGGGAGAATCTGTCCACAGGACAACTATTAGTCGTGCTTCTCCACAAATCTGCCCTTTATGGAAGAGTGACAAGAAGAAAGACATTGGTGAAAGAAAGCCATAAGAAGTCCTGTTTGCCGTTTGTGAGAAGCCATGTGGGGGACACAGCAAACATGTGGAAGAAGGTGCTCTGGTCAGATGAGACCAAAATTGAATTTGTTGGCCTAAAAGCAAATTGCTATGTGTGGCGGAAAACTAACACTGCACATCACCCTGAACACACCATCCCCACCGTGAAACATGGTGGTGGCAGCATCATGTTGTGGGGATGCTTTTCTTCAGAACGGACAGGGATGCTGGTCAGAGTTGATGGGAAGATGGATGAAGCCAAATACAGGACAATCTTAGATGAAAACCTGTTAGGGCCCTTTCAGATGTGCGGATCCCGTGAGGATCTGTTCCTTTAACATCTGCTTGCTCAGCGGGGATCGCTCCGTTGATCCCCGCTGAGCCGGCAGATGACAGGGCTGTCCCCGCACACTGTGCAGGGACCGCCCTGTCAGATCTCCGCTCTCCTCTATGGGGGGATCGGATGAACAAGGACCGTTTGTCCGTGACATGTTCATCCGATCTGATCCGCAGACGGATAGAAAAATAGGATTTTCCTCCGTCTGCAGAAACGGACCATAGCGGGGACTGATGAGATCGGATGTCAGCGGATGTTCATCCGCTGACATCCGCAATCCCATAGGGATACATGTATGTCCGTTTTTCATCCGAAAACGGATGGATGAAAAACTGACATACGGTCCGCAGGTGTGAAAGGGCCCTAAGAGTCTGCAAAAGACTTGAGACTGGGGGGGGAGGTTCACCTTCCAGCAGGACAATGACCAGAAACATACAGCCAGAGCTACAATGGAATGGTTTAGATCAAAGCATATTCATGTGTTAGAATGGCCCGGTCACAGTCCAGACCTAAATCCAATTGAGAATCTGTGGCAAGACTTGAAAATTGCTGTTCACAGACGCTCTCCATCCAATCTGACAGAGCTTGAGATATTCTGCAAAGAAGAATGGGCAGAAATGTCCCTCTCTAGATGTGCAAAGCTGGTAGAGACATCCCCAAAAAGACTTGTAGCTGTAATTGCAGAGAAAGGCGGTTCTACAAAGTATTGACTCCGGGGGGCGCCATACAAATGCCCCCCACACTTTTCACATATTTATTTGTAAAAACATTTTGAAAACCATTTATCATTTTCCTTCCACTTCACAATTATGTGACACTTTGTGTTGGTCCATCACATAAAATCCCAGAACAGGGAACCTCTTCCTGCTTGTCGAAAGTGAGACTTGTATCAGTTTCATTACATGGAGTACCTATCCGGTCATCAATAAGAATGTTTTCTATCACGGCGGGAGGGTTCTGGGAGTTTGGAGTCACCTGAAGCAGCGGGGCAGCTGTGAACGCGGGTAGGGTTGGGTTGCGGGGGCTCCAGTGCTTTGTCTGGAAGGGTTCCGGGGGCGCTGAGCAGCTGAGGAGCCGCTGAAGACTGGCCGGAGGACAGGGCGGCGCTGGCGGTCTGGCGGCTGTAGCCTCGGATGCCGTAACGGCTGACTGGCTGAGGGTCTTCCAGAGGGCGGAGCAGCAGTTTCACCAGTTTATATTCCAGATAGAGCGGAGACCTGACAGAGTAACAGCAGAAGTCAGTCATAGTCTATGGGAATGTTCAATAAGAGCCAAAAGCAATAACCAAAAGCAGACTTATGGTGCCACATTTACCAAAAAAAACAGATTAAAAAAAAAAGGAAAATTTGCTCAAGGATATTGGTACATTATGACCTCTTCTGTTACAGCGGAACAAATGGATTAGCACACATTTGGAATACATACAGGTGTTGTTTTTTTAAAACAATTGAATAGCAATTCACCCTGTGCACATTAGTTCTGTGCTAATGGGGCAAAAAAATAAATGTTATAAGCTATTTCCTGTGCTGGCAGAACATTTTTTGTTGATTTAAAACAGAAAATACCACATGTAGCCACTAGATGGTGCTAGGTATCATAAGAAATTCCTATGATGCTTAGCGCCATCTAGTGGGCAAATAAAAAAAATTGTGACCAGCATAGAAAATAGCTTAACCACTTCTCCTCGACTTTGTGCGGTGATATCTGAATGATGGGTGCAGCTACAGGCATCATTCAGATACCACTGTTTTCTTCCGGCAATTCTGTGCACAATAAGAACAATCACAGCGGCAGTTCCGCCGCTTGATCGTTCTTATAGGCGGCGGGAGGGGACGCTCCCGTCCCCGTCCCCCCTCCCGCCGCCATCCGGTGCTTCCCCGGGCTCTCCCGTGCCATCGAGGGCCCGGAGAACGAATCGGCCGGCCGGCGCCGGCTCACGACGATAGAGATTTCCGGTGACCAGATCTGGTCACCAGTCATCTCTAGGATCGTCGGAGGCCCGGGCGCGATGTTGTGACGTCACGCCCGGGTACCCGGAAGCAAACAAAGCCGCAATCGCGGCTGTCGGCATGAGATTGGTGAATTTTTTTCACGATCTCATGCTTTCCAGCCTGGAGGAGAGATGTGGGGTCTTATTGACCACCCCGCATCTCTCCATAAAGAGGACCTGTCACACACATTCCTATTACAAGGGATCTTTACATTACTTGTAATAGGAATAAAAGTGATCAAAAAAAAAAAAATGTCAAAAAAAGTGTAAAAATAAAAAGAATTAAGTAAAATAAAACAAAAAATAATAAAAATATTTTTTTTAAACGCCCCTGTCCCCGGTATCTCGCGATCAGAAGCGAACGCGCATGTAAGCCCCGCCCACATATGTAAACGCCGTTCAAACCCCACATGTGAGGTATCGCCCCGTGCGTTAGAGCGCATGCAACAATTCTAGCACTAGACCTCCTCTGTAACTCGAAAATAGTAACCTGTAAAACAAATTTAAAGCGTCGCCTATGGAGATGTTTAAGTACCAAAGTTTGGCGCCATTCCATGAGTGTGCGCAATTTCAAAGCGTGACATGTTAGGTATCTATTTACTCCGCGTAACATCATCTTTCACATTATACAAAAAAATTGGGATAACTTTACTGATTTGTTATTTTTTAATTAATGAAACCATTTTTTTCCCCCAAAAAAAGGCGTTTGAAAAATTATTGTGCAAATACCGTGCGAGATAAAGAGTTGCAATGACCGCCACATTTCCAAACTACCATTCAGGGAAACCCCCCCCCTTCCCAAAAATCAGCTTGTGCTGTAACGAATCACAGCACAGTGATTGGACACAAGAGGCGGGATTTATGATTTCTCCAATCACAAGCAGGGGGCGGGGATTGTGCTCCTCCAGGCATTCCCGGCCAGGACAAGTACTGTCAGTGAGTAAAGCAGTGATGCGGCGGCTTTTTTTGATTGGCCCGGGGGGGGGGGGGGGGTGGCTGTGCCAGTTTCATTCCGGGACACTGTATTGTCCTGGAATGAAGTTGCCCGGGACCTGGGACAGACCTGCAAAATGCGGGACTGTCCCGGGCAATCCGGGACACGTGTTCACTGTACATAGCCTGAACAAAGCTATACAGAAAGAGAGTAGCAGTGGGCGGTCTTTATTACAGGAAGTCTCACACTGGATTGCCGCACAGATCTGGAAGAAATACACAAAGCACTCCCAGATGTCTATTTATTAAGAATTTGCTGTATAAACCACTTAAGGACCAGGCCTGTTTTTCAGACTCGGTGTTTACAAGTTTAAAACAGTTTTTTTTTTTTGCTGGAAAATTACTTAGAACCCCCAAACATTATATATTATTTTTTTTTCTAACACCCTAGAGAATAAAATGGCGGTCATTGCAATACTTTTTGTAACACCGTATTTGCGCAGCGGTCTTACAAACATTTTTTTGAATTGACAAAATAAGACAACAGTAAAGTTACCTCAATTTTTTTTTTTTTCATATTGTGAAAGATAATGTTACGCCGAGTAAATTGATACCCAACATGTCGCGCTTCAAAATTGCGCCCTGCTCGTGGAATGGCGTCAAACTTTTACCCTTAAAAATCTCCATAGGCGAAGTTTAAAAAATTCTACAGGTTGCATGTTTTGAGTTACAGAGGAGGTCTAGGGCTAGAATTATTCCTTTCGCTCTACCGATCGCGGCGATATCTCACATGTGTGGTTTGAACACCGTTTTCATATGCGGGCGCTACTCACGTATGCGTTCGCTTCTGCGCGCGAGCTCGGCGGGACGGGGCGCTTTAACCACTTAAGGACCGAGCCTGTTTTTCAGACTCTGTGTTTACAAGTTTAAAACAGTTTTTTTTTGCTAGAAAATTACTTAGAACCCCCAAACATTATATATTGCTTTTTTTTTTTCCTAACACCCTAGAGAATAAAATGGCGGTCATTGCAATACTTTTTGTCACACCGTATTTGCGCAGCGGTCTTACAAGCGCACTTTTTTTTGAAAAAAAAAAACAAACACTTTTTTGAATTAAAAAATAAATAAAGTTAGCTCGTCGGGACGGGGCGCTTTAAAAAAATATTTTTTTTGTTTTCTTATTTATTTTACTTGATTTTATTTATTTTTACATGGTTTTTTTTTAAAAAAAATGGGTCACTTTTATTCCTATTACAAGGAAATGTAAACATCCCTTATAATAGAAAAAAGCATGACAGGTCCTCTTAAATATGAGATCTGGGGGTGAAAAAAGATGTCACATCTCATATTTACACTAAAATGCAATACAAAAAATTAAAAAATTGCCATTTGAAAAAAAATACAACAAAAAAATGTGCTTTTAAGACGTTTTGGCGTCGCTTCCGCCCTGCTATGGTATGGAGACGGGTGGGGAGCCATCTTCCCCCTCACTCGTCTCCATACCACAGACAGACAAGGACCCGATCGCCTCCGCCGCTACCGACGGCTCCGGTAAGCGGCGGGGGGCGCGGGAGAGCGGCGGGAGGGAGGGGGGGAGAATCCGCCGCAGAGACCACCATTATCGTTTACAGGATCGCTCACTGAAAAGCTGCTGCCGTTACCGAGATATATTTCTTTATTCATTTCCTATGATCGCCATCGCCATCTAGTGTCCACAATGCAATATTTTTGTGATTGAGGTCTTTCAGGAAACGACTGCCTTATGGCCACTAGATGGCGCTAATGATCACAAGACGTATTGGACACATTACAGGGATTATGTATGAGACATTCATATGTGGAACCTTCTGTGTTGTGCTCATCTCTGTTTTTATATTCTGTTTGGTTCTCACACTTACTTTCTGAACAGCGAGAGTCTCTCTTGTCTGAGCCATAACATGGTGCACTCACGCTGCACATCGCTGGCCCCGTACCCCAGGGCCTTCTCCTGCGGGGCCCCATCCAGCTCCTGAACGTTCCCCGTCAGCCGGTCATAGTACAACCTCACCGGGAAAGCCTGGAGGACACACATTATTCTCTATAATTCTGTTCAGCCAGTCTTATGATTTATACACACTCCCCCCCCCCCACTAATTCTGTTCAGCCAGTCTTATGATTTATACACACTCCCCCCCCCCCCACTAATTCTGTTCAGCCAGTCTTATGATTTATACACACTCCCCCCCCCCCACTAATTCTGTTCAGCCAGTCTTATGATTTATACACACTCCCCCCCCACTAATTCTGTTCAGCCAGTCTTATGATTTATACACACTCCCCCCCCCACTAATTCTGTTCAGCCAGTCTTATGATTTATACACACTCCCCCCCCCCCCACTGTAATTCTGTTCAGCCAGTCTTATGATTTATACACACTCCCCCCCCCCCCACTGTAATTCTGTTCAGCCAGTCTTATGATTTATACACACTCCCCCCCCCCACTGTAATTCTGTTCAGCCAGTCTTATGATTTATACACACTCCCCCCCCCCCACTGTAATTCTGTTCAGCCAGTCTTATGATTTATACACACTCCCCCCCCCCACTGTAATTCTGTTCAGCCAGTCTTATGATTTATACACACTCCCCCCCCCCCACTGTAATTCTGTTCAGCCAGTCTTATGATTTATACACACTCCCCCCCCCCACTGTAATTCTGTTCAGCCAGTCTTATGATTTATACACACTCCCCTCCCCCACTGTAATTCTGTTCAGCCAGTCTTATGATTTATACACACTCCCCTCCCCCACTGTAATTCTGTTCAGCCAGTCTTATGATTTATACACACTCCCCCCCCACTGTAATTCTGTTCAGCCAGTCTTATGATTTATACACACTCCCCTCCCCCACTGTAATTCTGTTCAGCCAGTCTTATGATTTATACACACTCCCCCCCCCACTGTAATTCTGTTCAGCCAGTCTTATGATTTATACACACTCCCCCCCCCACTAATTCTGTTCAGCCAGTCTTATGATTTATACACACTCCCCCCCCCCCCACTGTAATTCTGTTCAGCCAGTCTTATGATTTATACACACTCCCCCCCCCCCCACTGTAATTCTGTTCAGCCAGTCTTATGATTTATACACACTCCCCCCCCACTGTAATTCTGTTCAGCCAGTCTTATGATTTATACACACTCCCCTCCCCCACTGTAATTCTGTTCAGCCAGTCTTATGATTTATACACACTCCCCCCCCCCCCACTGTAATTCTGTTCAGCCAGTCTTATGATTTATACACACTCCCCCCCCCCCCACTGTAATTCTGTTCAGCCAGTCTTATGATTTATACACACTCCCCCCCCCCACTGTAATTCTGTTCAGCCAGTCTTATGATTTATACACACTCCCCCCCCCCCACTAATTCTGTTCAGCCAGTCTTATGATTTATACACACTCCCCCCCCCCACTGTAATTCTGTTCAGCCAGTCTTATGATTTATACACACTCCCCCCCCCCCACTGTAATTCTGTTCAGCCAGTCTTATGATTTATACACACTCCCCCCCCACTGTAATTCTGTTCAGCCAGTCTTATGATTTATACACACTCCCCCCCCACTGTAATTCTGTTCAGCCAGTCTTATGATTTATACACACTCCCCCCCCCCACTGTAATTCTGTTCAGCCAGTCTTATGATTTATACACACTCCCCCCCCCCACTGTAATTCTGTTCAGCCAGTCTTATGATTTATACACACTCCCCCCCCACTGTAATTCTGTTCAGCCAGTCTTATGATTTATACACACTCCCCCCCCACTGTAATTCTGTTCAGCCAGTCTTATGATTTATACACACTCCCCCCCCCCCTAATTCTGTTCAGCCAGTCTTATGATTTATACACACTCCCCCCCCCCACTGTAATTCTGTTCAGCCAGTCTTATGATTTATACACACTCCCCCCCCCCACTGTAATTCTGTTCAGCCAGTCTTATGATTTATACACACTCCCCTCCCCCACTGTAATTCTGTTCAGCCAGTCTTATGATTTATACACACCCCCCCCCCCACTGTAATTCTGTTCAGCCAGTCTTATGATTTATACACACTCCCCTCCCCCACTGTAATTCTGTTCAGCCAGTCTTATGATTTATACACACTCCCCTCCCCCACTGTAATTCTGTTCAGCCAGTCTTATGATTTATACACACTCCCCCCCCCCCACTGTAATTCTGTTCAGCCAGTCTTATGATTTATACACACCCCCCCCCCCACTGTAATTCTGTTCAGCCAGTCTTATGATTTATACACACTCCCCTCCCCCACTGTAATTCTGTTCAGCCAGTCTTATGATTTATACACACCCCCCCCCACTGTAATTCTGTTCAGCCAGTCTTATGATTTATACACACTCCCCCCCCCCCACTAATTCTGTTCAGCCAGTCTTATGATTTATACACACTCCCCTCCCCCACTGTAATTCTGTTCAGCCAGTCTTATGATTTATACACACTCCCCTCCCCCACTGTAATTCTGTTCAGCCAGTCTTATGATTTATACACACTCCCCCCCCCCCCACTGTAATTCTGTTCAGCCAGTCTTATGATTTATACACACTCCCCCCCCCCACTGTAATTCTGTTCAGCCAGTCTTATGATTTATACACACTCCCCTCCCCCACTGTAATTCTGTTCAGCCAGTCTTATGATTTATACACACTCCCCCCCCCCCCACTGTAATTCTGTTCAGCCAGTCTTATGATTTATACACACTCCCCTCCCCCACTGTAATTCTGTTCAGCCAGTCTTATGATTTATACACACTCCCCTCCCCCACTGTAATTCTGTTCAGCCAGTCTTATGATTTATACACACTCCCCTCCCCCACTGTAATTCTGTTCAGCCAGTCTTATGATTTATACACACTCCCCCCCCCCACTGTAATTCTGTTCAGCCTGTCTTATGATTTATACACACTCCCCTCCCCCACTGTAATTCTGTTCAGCCAGTCTTATGATTTATACACACTCCCCTCCCCCACTGTAATTCTGTTCAGCCAGTCTTATGATTTATACACACTCCCCTCCCCCACTGTAATTCTGTTCAGCCAGTCTTATGATTTATACACACTCCCCCCCCCCCACTGTAATTCTGTTCAGCCAGTCTTATGATTTATACACTCCCCCCCCCCACTGTAATTCTGTTCAGCCAGTCTTATGATTTATACACACTCCCCCCCCCCCCCACTGTAATTCTGTTCAGCCAGTCTTATGATTTATACACACTCCCCCCCCCCACTGTAATTCTGTTCAGCCAGTCTTATGATTTATACACACTCCCCTCCCCCACTGTAATTCTGTTCAGCCAGTCTTATGATTTATACACACTCCCCCCCCCCCACTGTAATTCTGTTCAGCCAGTCTTATGATTTATACACACCCCCCCCCCACTGTAATTCTGTTCAGCCAGTCTTATGATTTATACACACTCCCCTCCCCCACTGTAATTCTGTTCAGCCAGTCTTATGATTTATACACACTCCCCCCCCCCACTGTAATTCTGTTCAGCCAGTCTTATGATTTATACACACCCCCCCCCACTGTAATTCTGTTCAGCCAGTCTTATGATTTATACACACTCCCCCCCCCCACTGTAATTCTGTTCAGCCAGTCTTATGATTTATACACACTCCCCCCCCCCCACTGTAATTCTGTTCAGCCAGTCTTATGATTTATACACACTCCCCCCCCACTGTAATTCTGTTCAGCCAGTCTTATGATTTATACACACTCCCCCCCCCCACTGTAATTCTGTTCAGCCAGTCTTATGATTTATACACACTCCCCCCCCCCCACTAATTCTGTTCAGCCAGTCTTATGATTTATACACACTCCCCCCCCCCACTGTAATTCTGCTCAGCCAGTCTTATGATTTATACACACTCCCCCCCCCCACTGTAATTCTGTTCAGCCAGTCTTATGATTTATACACACTCCCCCCCCCCACTGTAATTCTGCTCAGCCAGTCTTATGATTTATACACACTCCCCCCCCCCACTGTAATTCTGTTCAGCCAGTCTTATGATTTATACACACTCCCCCCCCCACTAATTCTGTTCAGCCAGTCTTATGATTTATACACACCCCCCCCCCCCACTGTAATTCTGTTCAGCCAGTCTTATGATTTATACACACCCCCCCCCCACTGTAATTCTGTTCAGCCAGTCTTATGATTTATACACACTCCCCCCCCCACTGTAATTCTGTTCAGCCAGTCTTATGATTTATACACACTCCCCCCCCCCACTGTAATTCTGTTCAGCCAGTCTTATGATTTATACACACTCCCCCCCCCCACTAATTCTGTTCAGCCAGTCTTATGATTTATACACACTCCCCCCCCCCACTGTAATTCTGTTCAGCCAGTCTTATGATTTATACACACTCCCCCCCCCACTGTAATTCTGTTCAGCCAGTCTTATGATTTATACACACTCCCCCCCCCCACTAATTCTGTTCAGCCAGTCTTATGATTTATACACACCCCCCCCCCCCCCACTGTAATTCTGTTCAGCCAGTCTTATGATTTATACACACTCCCCCCCCCCACTGTAATTCTGTTCAGCCAGTCTTATGATTTATACACACCCCCCCCCCCACTGTAATTCTGTTCAGCCTGTCTTATGATTTATACACACTCCCCCCCCCCCACTGTAATTCTGTTCAGCCAGTCTTATGATTTATACACACTCCCCTCCCCCACTGTAATTCTGTTCAGCCAGTCTTATGATTTATACACACCCCCCCCCCACTGTAATTCTGTTCAGCCAGTCTTATGATTTATACACACCCCCCCCCCACTGTAATTCTGTTCAGCCAGTCTTATGATTTATACACACTCCCCCCCCCACTGTAATTCTGTTCAGCCAGTCTTATGATTTATACACACTCCCCCCCCCCCCACTGTAATTCTGTTCAGCCAGTCTTATGATTTATACACACTCCCCCCCCCCACTAATTCTGTTCAGCCAGTCTTATGATTTATACACACCCCCCCCCCCCCCACTGTAATTCTGTTCAGCCAGTCTTATGATTTATACACACTCCCCCCCCCCACTGTAATTCTGTTCAGCCAGTCTTATGATTTATACACACTCCCCCCCCCACTAATTCTGTTCAGCCAGTCTTATGATTTATACACACTCCCCCCCCCCACTGTAATTCTGTTCAGCCAGTCTTATGATTTATACACACTCCCCCCCCCCCACTGTAATTCTGTTCAGCCAGTCTTATGATTTATACACACTCCCCCCCCCACTGTAATTCTGTTCAGCCTGTCTTATGATTTATACACACTCCCCCCCCCCCACTGTAATTCTGTTCAGCCAGTCTTATGATTTATACACACTCCCCCCCCCACTGTAATTCTGTTCAGCCAGTCTTATGATTTATACACACTCCCCCCCCACTGTAATTCTGTTCAGCCAGTCTTATGATTTATACACACTCCCCCCCCCCACTAATTCTGTTCAGCCAGTCTTATGATTTATACACACTCCCCCCCCCACTAATTCTGTTCAGCCAGTCTTATGATTTATACACACTCCCCCCCCCCCCCCACTAATTCTGTTCAGCCAGTCTTATGATTTATACACACTCCCCCCCCCCCACTGTAATTCTGTTCAGCCAGTCTTATGATTTATACACACTCCCCCCCCCCCACTAATTCTGTTCAGCCAGTCTTATGATTTATACACACCCCCCCCCCCCCCACTGTAATTCTGTTCAGCCAGTCTTATGATTTATACACACTCCCCCCCCCCCACTGTAATTCTGTTCAGCCAGTCTTATGATTTATACACACCCCCCCCCCACTGTAATTCTGTTCAGCCAGTCTTATGATTTATACACACTCCCCTCCCCCACTGTAATTCTGTTCAGCCAGTCTTATGATTTATACACACCCCCCCCCCACTGTAATTCTGTTCAGCCAGTCTTATGATTTATACACACCCCCCCCCCACTGTAATTCTGTTCAGCCAGTCTTATGATTTATACACACTCCCCCCCCCCACTGTAATTCTGTTCAGCCAGTCTTATGATTTATACACACTCCCCCCCCCCCACTGTAATTCTGTTCAGCCAGTCTTATGATTTATACACACTCCCCCCCCCACTGTAATTCTGTTCAGCCAGTCTTATGATTTATACACACTCCCCCCCCCCACTGTAATTCTGTTCAGCCAGTCTTATGATTTATACACACTCCCCCCCCCCCACTAATTCTGTTCAGCCAGTCTTATGATTTATACACACTCCCCCCCCCCCACTGTAATTCTGCTCAGCCAGTCTTATGATTTATACACACTCCCCCCCCCACTGTAATTCTGTTCAGCCAGTCTTATGATTTATACACACTCCCCCCCCCCACTAATTCTGTTCAGCCAGTCTTATGATTTATACACACTCCCCCCCCACTGTAATTCTGTTCAGCCAGTCTTATGATTTATACACACTCCCCCCCCCCCCACTGTAATTCTGTTCAGCCAGTCTTATGATTTATACACACTCCCCCCCCCCACTGTAATTCTGTTCAGCCAGTCTTATGATTTATACACACTCCCCCCCCCACTAATTCTGTTCAGCCAGTCTTATGATTTATACACACTCCCCTCCCCCCCACTGTAATTCTGTTCAGCCAGTCTTATGATTTATACACACTCCCCCCCCACTGTAATTCTGTTCAGCCAGTCTTATGATTTATACACACTCCCCCCCCCCCACTGTAATTCTGTTCAGCCAGTCTTATGATTTATACACACTCCCCCCCCCCCACTGTAATTCTGTTCAGCCAGTCTTATGATTTATACACACTCCCCCCCCCCCACTAATTCTGTTCAGCCAGTCTTATGATTTATACACACTCCCCCCCCCACTGTAATTCTGTTCAGCCAGTCTTATGATTTATACACACTCCCCCCCCCCCCACTGTAATTCTGTTCAGCCAGTCTTATGATTTATACACACTCCCCCCCCCCACTAATTCTGTTCAGCCAGTCTTATGATTTATACACACTCCCCCCCCCCTACTGTAATTCTGTTCAGCCAGTCTTATGATTTATACACACTCCCCCCCCCCACTGTAATTCTGTTCAGCCAGTCTTATGATTTATACACACTCCCCCCCCCCACTAATTCTGTTCAGCCAGTCTTATGATTTATACACACTCCCCCCCCCACTGTAATTCTGTTCAGCCAGTCTTATGATTTATACACACTCCCCCCCCCCACTGTAATTCTGTTCAGCCAGTCTTATGATTTATACACACTCCCCCCCCCACTGTAATTCTGTTCAGCCAGTCTTATGATTTATACACACTCCCCCCCCCCACTGTAATTCTGTTCAGCCAGTCTTATGATTTATACACACTCCCCCCCCCCACTAATTCTGTTCAGCCAGTCTTATGATTTATACACACTCCCCCCCCCCACTGTAATTCTGTTCAGCCAGTCTTATGATTTATACACACTCCCCCCCCCCACTGTAATTCTGTTCAGCCAGTCTTATGATTTATACACACTCCCCCCCCCACTGTAATTCTGTTCAGCCTGTCTTATGATTTATACACACTCCCCCCCCCCACTGTAATTCTGTTCAGCCAGTCTTATGATTTATACACACTCCCCCCCCCACTGTAATTCTGTTCAGCCAGTCTTATGATTTATACACACTCCCCCCCCACTGTAATTCTGTTCAGCCAGTCTTATGATTTATACACACTCCCCCCCCCCACTAATTCTGTTCAGCCAGTCTTATGATTTATACACACTCCCCCCCCCACTAATTCTGTTCAGCCAGTCTTATGATTTATACACACTCCCCCCCCCCCCCCACTAATTCTGTTCAGCCAGTCTTATGATTTATACACACTCCCCCCCCCCACTGTAATTCTGTTCAGCCAGTCTTATGATTTATACACACTCCCCCCCCCCACTAATTCTGTTCAGCCAGTCTTATGATTTATACACACTCCCCCCCCCCCACTGTAATTCTGTTCAGCCAGTCTTATGATTTATACACACTCCCCCCCCCCACTGTAATTCTGTTCAGCCAGTCTTATGATTTATACACACTCCCCCCCCCCCACTGTAATTCTGTTCAGCCAGTCTTATGATTTATACACACTCCCCTCCCCCACTGTAATGCTGTTCAGCCAGTCTTATGATTTATACACACTCCCCCCCCACTGTAATTCTGTTCAGCCAGTCTTATGATTTATACACACTCCCCCCCCCACTGTAATTCTGTTCAGCCAGTCTTATGATTTATACACACTCCCCCCCCCCCACTGTAATTCTGTTCAGCCAGTCTTATGATTTATACACACTCCCCCCCCCCACTGTAATTCTGTTCAGCCAGTCTTATGATTTATACACACTCCCCTCCCCCACTGTAATTCTGTTCAGCCAGTCTTATGATTTATACACACTCCCCTCCCCCACTGTAATTCTGTTCAGCCAGTCTTATGATTTATACACACTCCCCCCCCCACTGTAATTCTGTTCAGCCAGTCTTATGATTTATACACACTCCCCCCCCCCCACTGTAATTCTGTTCAGCCAGTCTTATGATTTATACACACTCCCCCCCCCCCCACTGTAATTCTGTTCAGCCAGTCTTATGATTTATACACACTCCCCCCCCCACTGTAATTCTGTTCAGCCAGTCTTATGATTTATACACACTCCCCTCCCCCACTGTAATTCTGTTCAGCCAGTCTTATGATTTATACACACTCCCCTCCCCCACTGTAATTCTGTTCAGCCAGTCTTATGATTTATACACACTCCCCCCCCCCACTGTAATTCTGTTCAGCCAGTCTTATGATTTATACACACTCCCCCCCCCCCACTGTAATTCTGTTCAGCCAGTCTTATGATTTATACACACTCCCCCCCCACTGTAATTCTGTTCAGCCAGTCTTATGATTTATACACACTCCCCCCCCACTGTAATTCTGTTCAGCCAGTCTTATGATTTATACACACTCCCCCCCCCCACTGTAATTCTGTTCAGCCAGTCTTATGATTTATACACACTCCCCTCCCCCACTGTAATTCTGTTCAGCCAGTCTTATGATTTATACACACTCCCCCCCCCCCCACTAATTCTGTTCAGCCAGTCTTATGATTTATACACACTCCCCCCCCCCACTGTAATTCTGCTCAGCCAGTCTTATGATTTATACACACTCCCCCCCCCACTGTAATTCTGTTCAGCCAGTCTTATGATTTATACACACTCCCCCCCCCCCACTAATTCTGTTCAGCCAGTCTTATGATTTATACACACTCCCCCCCCACTGTAATTCTGTTCAGCCAGTCTTATGATTTATACACACTCCCCCCCCCCACTGTAATTCTGTTCAGCCAGTCTTATGATTTATACACACTCCCCCCCCCCACTGTAATTCTGTTCAGCCAGTCTTATGATTTATACACACTCCCCCCCCACTGTAATTCTGTTCAGCCAGTCTTATGATTTATACACACTCCCCCCCCACTAATTCTGTTCAGCCAGTCTTATGATTTATACACACTCCCCCCCCACTGTAATTCTGTTCAGCCAGTCTTATGATTTATACACACTCCCCCCCCCCCACTGTAATTCTGTTCAGCCAGTCTTATGATTTATACACACTCCCCCCCCCCACTGTAATTCTGTTCAGCCAGTCTTATGATTTATACACACTCCCCTCCCCCACTGTAATTCTGTTCAGCCAGTCTTATGATTTATACACACTCCCCCCCCCCCCACTGTAATTCTGTTCAGCCAGTCTTATGATTTATACACACTCCCCCCCCCACTGTAATTCTGTTCAGCCAGTCTTATGATTTATACACACTCCCCCCCCCCACTGTAATTCTGTTCAGCCAGTCTTATGATTTATACACACTCCCCCCCCCACTGTAATTCTGTTCAGCCAGTCTTATGATTTATACACACTCCCCCCCCCCCACTGTAATTCTGTTCAGCCAGTCTTATGATTTATACACACTCCCCCCCCCCCACTAATTCTGTTCAGCCAGTCTTATGATTTATACACACTCCCCCCCCCCACTGTAATTCTGTTCAGCCAGTCTTATGATTTATACACACTCCCCCCCCCCACTGTAATTCTGTTCAGCCAGTCTTATGATTTATACACACTCCCCCCCCCACTGTAATTCTGTTCAGCCAGTCTTATGATTTATACACACTCCCCCCCCCACTGTAATTCTGTTCAGCCAGTCTTATGATTTATACACACTCCCCCCCCCCCACTGTAATTCTGTTCAGCCAGTCTTATGATTTATACACACTCCCCCCCCCCACTAATTCTGTTCAGCCAGTCTTATGATTTATACACACTCCCCCCCCCACTGTAATTCTGTTCAGCCAGTCTTATGATTTATACACACTCCCCCCCCACTGTAATTCTGTTCAGCCAGTCTTATGATTTATACACACTCCCCCCCCCACTGTAATTCTGTTCAGCCAGTCTTATGATTTATACACACTCCCCCCCCACTGTAATTCTGTTCAGCCAGTCTTATGATTTATACACACTCCCCCCCCCCCCCCACTAATTCTGTTCAGCCAGTCTTATGATTTATACACACTCCCCCCCCCCCCACTGTAATTCTGTTCAGCCAGTCTTATGATTTATACACACTCCCCCCCCCACTGTAATTCTGTTCAGCCAGTCTTATGATTTATACACACTCCCCCCCCCCCACTAATTCTGTTCAGCCAGTCTTATGATTTATACACACTCCCCCCCCCCACTGTAATTCTGTTCAGCCAGTCTTATGATTTATACACACTCCCCCCCCACTAATTCTGTTCAGCCAGTCTTATGATTTATACACACTCCCCCCCCCCCACTGTAATTCTGTTCAGCCAGTCTTATGATTTATACACACTCCCCCCCCCACTGTAATTCTGTTCAGCCAGTCTTATGATTTATACACACTCCCCCCCCCCCCACTGTAATTCTGTTCAGCCAGTCTTATGATTTATACACACTCCCCCCCCACTGTAATTCTGTTCAGCCAGTCTTATGATTTATACACACTCCCCTCCCCCACTGTAATTCTGTTCAGCCAGTCTTATGATTTATACACACTCCCCCCCCCCACTGTAATTCTGTTCAGCCAGTCTTATGATTTATACACACTCCCCCCCCCACTGTAATTCTGTTCAGCCAGTCTTATGATTTATACACACTCCCCTCCCCACTGTAATTCTGTTCAGCCTGTCTTATGATTTATACACACTCCCCCCCCCACTAATTCTGTTCAGCCAGTCTTATGATTTATACACACTCCCCCCCCACTGTAATTCTGTTCAGCCAGTCTTATGATTTATACACACTCCCCTCCCCCACTGTAATTCTGTTCAGCCAGTCTTATGATTTATACACACTCCCCCCCCCCACTGTAATTCTGTTCAGCCAGTCTTATGATTTATACACACTCCCCCCCCCACTGTAATTCTGTTCAGCCAGTCTTATGATTTATACACACTCCCCCCCCCACTGTAATTCTGTTCAGCCAGTCTTATGATTTATACACACTCCCCTCCCCACTGTAATTCTGTTCAGCCTGTCTTATGATTTATACACACTCCCCCCCCCACTGTAATTCTGTTCAGCCAGTCTTATGATTTATACACACTCCCGTCCCCCACTGTAATTCTGTTCAGCCAGTCTTATGATTTATACACACTCCCCCCCCCACTGTAATTCTGTTCAGCCAGTCTTATGATTTATACACACTCCCCCCCCCCCCCACTGTAATTCTGTTCAGCCTGTCTTATGATTTATACACACTCCCCCCCCCCCACTGTAATTCTGTTCAGCCAGTCTTATGATTTATACACACCCCCCCCCCCACTGTAATTCTGTTCAGCCAGTCTTATGATTTATACACACTCCCCTCCCCCACTGTAATTCTGTTCAGCCAGTCTTATGATTTATACACACTCCCCCCCCCCCCACTGTAATTCTGTTCAGCCAGTCTTATGATTTATACACACTCCCCCCCCCCCCCACTGTAATTCTGTTCAGCCAGTCTTATGATTTATACACACTCCCCCCCCACTGTAATTCTGTTCAGCCAGTCTTATGATTTATACACACTCCCCCCCCACTGTAATTCTGTTCAGCCAGTCTTATGATTTATACACACTCCCCCCCCCCCCACTGTAATTCTGTTCAGCCAGTCTTATGATTTATACACACTCCCCTCCCCCACTGTAATTCTGTTCAGCCAGTCTTATGATTTATACACACTCCCCCCCCCCACTGTAATTCTGCTCAGCCAGTCTTATGATTTATACACACTCCCCCCCCCCACTGTAATTCTGTTCAGCCAGTCTTATGATTTATACACACTCCCCCCCCCCACTGTAATTCTGTTCAGCCAGTCTTATGATTTATACACACTCCCCCCCCCCACTAATTCTGTTCAGCCAGTCTTATGATTTATACACACTCCCCCCCCCCCACTGTAATTCTGTTCAGCCAGTCTTATGATTTATACACACTCCCCCCCCCACTGTAATTCTGTTCAGCCAGTCTTATGATTTATACACACTCCCCTCCCCCACTGTAATTCTGTTCAGCCAGTCTTATGATTTATACACACTCCCCCCCCCCCACTGTAATTCTGTTCAGCCAGTCTTATGATTTATACACACTCCCCCCCCACTGTAATTCTGTTCAGCCAGTCTTATGATTTATACACACTCCCCCCCCACTGTAATTCTGTTCAGCCAGTCTTATGATTTATACACACTCCCCTCCCCCACTGTAATTCTGTTCAGCCAGTCTTATGATTTATACACACTCCCCCCCCCACTGTAATTCTGTTCAGCCAGTCTTATGATTTATACACACTCCCCTCCCCCACTGTAATTCTGTTCAGCCAGTCTTATGATTTATACACACTCCCCCCCCACTGTAATTCTGTTCAGCCAGTCTTATGATTTATACACACTCCCCCCCCCACTGTAATTCTGTTCAGCCAGTCTTATGATTTATACACACTCCCCCCCCCCACTGTAATTCTGTTCAGCCAGTCTTATGATTTATACACACTCCCCTCCCCCACTGTAATTCTGTTCAGCCAGTCTTATGATTTATACACACTCCCCCCCCCCACTGTAATTCTGCTCAGCCAGTCTTATGATTTATACACACTCCCCCCCCCACTGTAATTCTGTTCAGCCAGTCTTATGATTTATACACACTCCCCCCCCCCCCCACTAATTCTGTTCAGCCAGTCTTATGATTTATACACACTCCCCCCCCCCACTGTAATTCTGTTCAGCCAGTCTTATGATTTATACACACTCCCCCCCCCCACTGTAATTCTGTTCAGCCAGTCTTATGATTTATACACACTCCCCCCCCACTGTAATTCTGTTCAGCCAGTCTTATGATTTATACACACTCCCCCCCCCCACTGTAATTCTGTTCAGCCAGTCTTATGATTTATACACACTCCCCCCCCCCACTAATTCTGTTCAGCCAGTCTTATGATTTATACACACTCCCCCCCCCCCCACTGTAATTCTGTTCAGCCAGTCTTATGATTTATACACACCCCCCCCCCCCCACTGTAATTCTGTTCAGCCAGTCTTATGATTTATACACACTCCCCCCCCCCCACTGTAATTCTGTTCAGCCTGTCTTATGATTTATACACACTCCCCCCCCCCCCCCACTGTAATTCTGTTCAGCCTGTCTTATGATTTATACACACTCCCCCCCCCACTGTAATTCTGTTCAGCCAGTCTTATGATTTATACCCACTCCCCCCCCCCACTGTAATTCTGTTCAGCCAGTCTTATGATTTATACACACTCCCCCCCCCCCACTGTAATTCTGTTCAGCCAGTCTTATGATTTATACACACTCCCCCCCCCCCCACTGTAATTCTGTTCAGCCTGTCTTATGATTTATACACACTCCCCCCCCCACTGTAATTCTGTTCAGCCAGTCTTATGATTTATACACACTCCCCCCCCCCACTGTAATTCTGTTCAGCCAGTCTTATGATTTATACACACTCCCCCCCCCCCACTGTAATTCTGTTCAGCCAGTCTTATGATTTATACACACTCCCCCCCCCCCACTGTAATTCTGTTCAGCCTGTCTTATGATTTATACACACTCCCCCCCCCCACTGTAATTCTGTTCAGCCTGTCTTATGATTTATACACACTCCCCCCCCCCACTGTAATTCTGTTCAGCCAGTCTTATGATTTATACACACTCCCCCCCCACTGTAATTCTGTTCAGCCAGTCTTATGATTTATACACACTCCCCCCCCCACTGTAATTCTGTTCAGCCAGTCTTATGATTTATACACACCCCCCCCCCCCACTGTAATTCTGTTCAGCCAGTCTTATGATTTATACACACTCCCCCCCCCCACTGTAATTCTGTTCAGCCTGTCTTATGATTTATACACACCCCCCCCCCCACTGTAATTCTGTTCAGCCAGTCTTATGATTTATACACACTCCCCCCCCCCCACTGTAATTCTGTTCAGCCAGTCTTATGATTTATACACACTCCCCCCCCCACTGTAATTCTGTTCAGCCAGTCTTATGATTTATACACACTCCCCCCCCCCCCACTGTAATTCTGTTCAGCCAGTCTCATGATTTATACACACCCCCCCCCACTAATTCTGTTCAGCCTGTCTTATGATTTATACACACTCCCCCCCCCACTGTAATTCTGTTCAGCCTGTCTTATGATTTATACACACTCCCCCCCCCCACTGTAATTCTGTTCAGCCAGTCTTATGATTTATACACACTCCCCCCCCACTGTAATTCTGTTCAGCCTGTCTTATGATTTATACACACTCCCCCCCCCCCACTAATTCTGTTCAGCCAGTCTTATGATTTATACACACCCCCCCCCACTGTAATTCTGTTCAGCCAGTCTTATGATTTATACACTCCCCCCCCCACTGTAATTCTGTTCAGCCAGTCTTATGATTTATACACACTCCCCTCCCCCACTGTAATTCTGTTCAGCCAGTCTTATGATTTATACACACTCCCCCCCCCCCCCACTGTAATTCTGTTCAGCCAGTCTTATGATTTATACACACTCCCCTCCCCCACTGTAATTCTGTTCAGCCAGTCTTATGATTTATACACACTCCCCCCCCCCACTGTAATTCTGTTCAGCCAGTCTTATGATTTATACACACTCCCCCCCCCCCACTGTAATTCTGTTCAGCCAGTCTTATGATTTATACACACTCCCCTCCCCCACTGTAATTCTGTTCAGCCAGTCTTATGATTTATACACACTCCCCCCCCCCCACTGTAATTCTGTTCAGCCAGTCTTATGATTTATACACACTCCCCCCCCCCACTGTAATTCTGTTCAGCCAGTCTTATGATTTATACACACTCCCCTCCCCCACTGTAATTCTGTTCAGCCAGTCTTATGATTTATACACACTCCCCTCCCCCACTGTAATTCTGTTCAGCCAGTCTTATGATTTATACACACTCCCCCCCCCCCCACTGTAATTCTGTTCAGCCAGTCTTATGATTTATACACCCCCCCCCCCCCACTGTAATTCTGTTCAGCCAGTCTTATGATTTATACACCCCCCCCCACTAATTCTGTTCAGCCAGTCTTATGATTTATACACACTCCCCCCCCCCCCACTGTAATTCTGTTCAGCCAGTCTTATGATTTATACACACTCCCCCCCACTGTAATTCTGTTCAGCCAGTCTTATGATTTATACACACTCCCCCCCCCCACTGTAATTCTGTTCAGCCAGTCTTATGATTTATACACACTCCCCCCCCCCACTGTAATTCTGTTCAGCCAGTCTCATGATTTATACACACCCCCCCCCCACTAATTCTGTTCAGCCTGTCTTATGATTTATACACACTCCCCCCCACTGTAATTCTGTTCAGCCAGTCTTATGATTTATACACACTCCCCCCCCCCCCCACTGTAATTCTGTTCAGCCAGTCTCATGATTTATACACACCCCCCCCCCACTAATTCTGTTCAGCCTGTCTTATGATTTATACACACTCCCCCCCCACTGTAATTCTGTTCAGCCTGTCTTATGATTTATACACACTCCCCCCCCCGCTGTAATTCTGTTCAGCCAGTCTTATGATTTATACACACTCCCCCCCCACTGTAATTCTGTTCAGCCTGTCTTATGATTTATACACACTCCCCTCCCCCACTGTAATTCTGTTCAGCCAGTCTTATGATTTATACACACTCCCCCCCCCCACTAATTCTGTTCAGCCAGTCTTATGATTTATACACACTCCCCCCCCCCCACTGTAATTCTGTTCAGCCAGTCTTATGATTTATACACACTCCCCCCCCCCACTGTAATTCTGTTCAGCCAGTCTTATGATTTATACACACTCCCCCCCCCCCCCCCCACTGTAATTCTGTTCAGCCTGTCTTATGATTTATACACACTCCCCCCCCCCCACTGTAATTCTGTTCAGCCAGTCTTATGATTTATACACACTCCCCCCCCCCCCCACTGTAATTCTGTTCAGCCTGTCTTATGATTTATACACACTCCCCTCCCCCACTGTAATTCTGTTCAGCCAGTCTTATGATTTATACACACTCCCCCCCCACTGTAATTCTGTTCAGCCAGTCTTATGATTTATACACACTCCCCCCCACTGTAATTCTGTTCAGCCAGTCTTATGATTTATACACACTCCCCCCCCCCCACTGTAATTCTGTTCAGCCAGTCTTATGATTTATACACACTCCCCTCCCCCACTGTAATTCTGTTCAGCCAGTCTTATGATTTATACACACTCCCCCCCCCCACTGTAATTCTGCTCAGCCAGTCTTATGATTTATACACACTCCCCTCCCCCACTGTAATTCTGTTCAGCCAGTCTTATGATTTATACACACTCCCCCCCCCCCCACTAATTCTGTTCAGCCAGTCTTATGATTTATACACACCCCCCCCCCCCACTGTAATTCTGTTCAGCCAGTCTTATGATTTATACACCCCCCCCCCACTAATTCTGTTCAGCCAGTCTTATGATTTATACACACTCCCCCCCCCCCACTGTAATTCTGTTCAGCCAGTCTTATGATTTATACACACCCCCCCCCCACTGTAATTCTGTTCAGCCAGTCTTATGATTTATACACACTCCCCCCCCCCCACTAATTCTGTTCAGCCAGTCTTATGATTTATACACACTCCCCCCCCCCACTGTAATTCTGTTCAGCCAGTCTTATGATTTATACACACTCCCCCCCCCCACTAATTCTGTTCAGCCAGTCTTATGATTTATACACACTCCCCCCCCCACTGTAATTCTGTTCAGCCAGTCTTATGATTTATACACACTCCCCCCCCCACTGTAATTCTGTTCAGCCTGTCTTATGATTTATACACACTCCCCCCCACTAATTCTGTGCAGCCTGTCTTGTGATTCACACCCCCACTCCATTACAATTCTGTTCAGACTGTATTTGATTGACACACCCCATCCCACTGTGATTCTGTTCAGTCAGTCTTGTCATTCACACACCCCAACTTTATTCTGTGCAGCCATGTTTGTGATTCACACCACCGCTCCGCCTCTCCTCCTTGTGCAATCAGAGAACCCTTTGTATTCATTGAAACAATGCAAAGCATTTCCTGAATGGGGCCCACACTGGGTGACCGACCTCCTGTGTTCACAATGAGGCAGGGCAGCCGCTCGGCACAGGACCTGGAAGCTTGGAGAGATCACTGGAGTAACGTAGTGGCAGTGTAGTAGCTTTGTAGTAGCGATGTAGTAGCATTATAGTAGTGGTGTAGTAGCTTTGTAGTAGTGGTGTAGTAGTGAGGTAGTAACGATGTAGTAGTGGTGTAGTAGCAATGTAGTAGCTTTGTAGTAGTGGTGTAGTAGCTTTGTAGTAGTGGTGTAGTAGCTTTGTAGTAGTGGTGTAGTAGCAATGTAGTAGTGGTGTCTTAGCGATGTAGTAGCATTATAGTAGTGGTGTAGTAGCGATGTAGTAGCATTATAGTAGTGGTGTAGTAGCTTTGTAGTAGTGATGTAGTAGCGATGTAGTAGTGGTGTCTTAGCGATGTAGTAGCAGTATAGTAGTGGTGTAGTAGCTTTGTAGTAGTGGTGTAGTAGTGAGGTAGTAGTGGTGTAGTAGCTTTGTAGTAGTGATGTAGTAGTGGTGTAGTAGCGATGTAGTAGTGGTGTAGTAGCGATGTAGTAGCAGTATAGTAGTGGTGTAGTAGCTGTCTAGTAGCGATGTAGTAGTGGTGTAGTAGCTTTGTAGTAGCTTTGTAGTAGTGGTGTAGTAGCGATGTAGTACTGGTGTAGTAGTGGTGTAGTAGCGATGTAGTACTGGTGTAGTAGCTTTGTAGTAGCGATGTAGGAGCGATGTAGTAGTGGTGTAGTAGCTTTGTAGTAGCGATGTAGTAGTGGTGTAGTAGCTTTGTAGTAGCGATGTAGTAGCAGTATAGTAGTGGTGTAGTAGCTTTGTAGTAGCGATGTAGTAGTGGTGTAGTAGCTTTGTAGTAGCGATGTAGTAGCAGTATAGTAGTGGTGTAGTAGCTTTGTAGTAGCGATGTAGTAGTGGTGTAGTAGCTTTGTAGTAGCGATGTAGTAGCAGTATAGTAGTGGTGTAGTAGCTTTGTAGTAGCGATGTAGTAGCAGTATAGTAGTGGTGTAGTAGCTTTGTAGTAGCGATGTAGTAGCAGTATAGTAGTGGTGTAGTAGCTTTGTAGTAGCGATGTAGTAGCAGTATAGTAGTGGTGTAGTAGCTTTGTAGTAGCGATGTAGTAGTGGTGTAGTAGCTTTGTAGTAGCGATGTAGTAGCAGTATAGTAGTGGTGTAGTAGCTTTGTAGTAGCGATGTAGTAGCAGTATAGTAGTGGTGTAGTAGCTTTGTAGTAGCGATGTAGTAGTGGTGTAGTAGCTTTGTAGTAGCGATGTAGTAGCAGTATAGTAGTGGTGTAGTAGCTTTGTAGTAGCGATGTAGTAGCAGTATAGTAGTGGTGTAGTAGCTTTGTAGTAGCGATGTAGTAGCAGTATAGTAGTGGTGTAGTAGCTTTGTAGTAGCGATGTAGTAGCAGTATAGTAGTGGTGTAGTAGCTTTGTAGTAGCGATGTAGTAGTGGTGTAGTAGCTTTGTAGTAGCGATGTAGTAGCAGTATAGTAGTGGTGTAGTAGCTTTGTAGTAGCGATGTAGTAGCAGTATAGTAGTGGTTTAGTAGCTTTGTAGTAGCGATGTAGTAGTGGTGTAGTGGTGGTGTCTATACAGTGATTTCCAGCTTCTAGAGGGATCCCCCAGGCATGGTATATTATACATAGATACAGTACATTGGTCTAAGTTGGAACAATGTAGTAATTTCAATACCTGGAATTCTCCTTTAAGTTATTGCTGAATAAACAGATCCATAGTAGAAATGTAACACATGCTCTTCTCCATGAGAGGTGTGCGGGGGGGGGGGGGGGGGGGGGTTAATGCCCGGTGGTTGCTCTCAGTTCTCCGGCTGGGAATATTTACCATCCCGGTTATATTAATAATGTTACCGATCGGTGTTCTGTATAGTGGAGGGTCGGCTCTCCCGGTTTGCAGTTGGCGGTAGGTACACATTATCGGGTGTGGCGGCGGGGAGGGTCACATTGTTTCTGCTCGGATACTTTGTTGCTATGGTTCGTTATCTCCATCGGTCTGATTGTGTTGACTTATCTGAGCCGTCCATAGAAGCCCTTTGTTGTGCAGAGTGTCTGTTTCTTGTACGCCGATCACTTCGGATTTCACAAGCGCCAGTGAAGTGTGTAATATTAGAGGCATCTTTTAATCCTCAGGACTAAGGCTGCCCAGAGATTCATCATGTAGTTCGGGTTCACATATGTGCGGCCGCCGGTTCATGTCTGGGGTCCGGTGCCTGTCTGTTTACCGGTTCATGTCTGGGGTCCGGTGCCTGTCTGTTTACCGGTTCATGTCTGGGGTCCGGTGCCTGTCTGTTTACCGGTTCATGTCTGGGGTCCGGTGCCTGTCTGTTTACCGGTTCATGTCTGGGGTCCGGTGCCTGTCTGTTTACCGGTTCATGTCTGGGGTCCGGTGCCTGTCTGTTTACCGGTTCATGTCTGGGGTCCAGTGCCTGTCTGTTTACCAGTTCATGTCTGGGGTCCGGTGCCTGTCTGTTTACCGGTTCATGTCTGGGGTCCGGTGCCTGTCTGTTTACCGGTTCATGTCTGGGGTCCGGTGCCTGTCTGTTTACCGGTTCATGTCTGGGGTCCGGTGCCTGTCTGTTTACCGGTTCATGTCTGGGGTCCGGTGCCTGTCTGTTTACCGGTTCATGTCTGGGGTCCGGTGCCTGTCTGTTTACCGGTTCATGTCTGGGGTCCGGTGCCTGTCTGTTTACCGGTTCATGCCTAGGGTCCGGTGCCTGTCTGTTTACCGGTTCATGTCTGGGGTCCGGTGCCTGTCTGTTTACCGGTTCATGTCTGGGGTCCGGTGCCTGTCTGTTTACCGGTTCATGTCTGGGGTCTGGTGCCTGTCTGTTTACCGGTTCATGTCTGGGGTCCGGTGCCTGTCTGTTTACCGGTTCATGCCTAGGGTCCAGTGCCTGTCTGTTTACCGGTTCATGTCTGGGGTCTGGTGCCTGTCTGTTTACCGGTTCATGTCTGGGGTCCGGTGCCTGTCTGTTTACCGGTTCATGCCTGGGGTCCGGTGCCTGTCTGTTTACCGGTTCATGTCTGGGGTCTGGTGCCTGTCTGTTTACCGGTTCATGTCTGGGGTCTGGTGCCTGTCTGTTTACCGGTTCATGTCTGGGGTCCGGTGCCTGTCTGTTTACCGGTTCATGTCTGGGGTCCGGTGCCTGTCTGTTTACCGGTTCATGTCTGGGGTCCGGTGCCTGTCTGTTTACCAGTTCATGTCTGGGGTCTGGTGCCTGTCTGTTTACCGGTTCATGCCTAGGGTCCGGTGCCTGTCTGTTTACCAGTTCATGTCTGGGGTCCGGTGCCTGTCTGTTTACCGGTTCATGTCTGGGGTCCGGTGCCTGTCTGTTTACCGGTTCATGTCTGGGGTCCGGTGCCTGTCTGTTTACCGGTTCATGTCTGGGGTCTGGTGCCTGTCTGTTTACCGGTTCATGCCTAGGGTCCGGTGCCTGTCTGTTTACCGGTTCATGTCTGGAGTCCGGTGCCTGTCTGTTTACCGGTTCATGTCTGGGGTCCGATGCCTGTCTGTTTACCGGTTCATGTCTGGGGTCCGGTGCCTGTCTGTTTACCGGTTCATGCCTAGGGTCCGGTGCCTGTCTGTTTACCGGTTCATGTCTGGGGTCCGGTGCCTGTCTGTTTACCGGTTCATGCCTAGGGTCCGGTGCCTGTCTGTTTACCGGTTCATGTCTGGAGTCCGGTGCCTGTCTGTTTACCGGTTCATGTCTGGGGTCCGGTGCCTGTCTGTTTACCGGTTCATGTCTGGGGTCCGGTGCCTGTCTGTTTACCGGTTCATGCCTAGGGTCCGGTGCCTGTCTGTTTACCGGTTCATGTCTGGGGTCTGGTGCCTGTCTGTTTACCGGTTCATGTCTGGGGTCCGGTGCCTGTCTGTTTACCGGTTCATGCCTAGGGTCCGGTGCCTGTCTGTTTACCGGTTCATGTCTGGGGTCTGGTGCCTGTCTGTTTACCGGTTCATGTCTGGGGTCTGGTGCCTGTCTGTTTACCGGTTCATGTCTGGGGTCCGGTGTTTGTCTGTTTACCGGTTCATGTCTGGGGTCTGGTGCCTGTCTGTTTACCGGTTCATGTCTGGGGTCCGGTGCCTGTCTGTTTACCGGTTCATGTCTGGGGTCCGGTGCCTGTCTGTTTACCGGTTCATGTCTGGGGTCTGGTGCCTGTCTGTTTACCGGTTCATGTCTGGGGTCCGGTGCCTGTCTGTTTACCGGTTCATGCCTGGGGTCCGGTGTCTGTCTGTTTACCGGTTCATGTCTGGGGTCCGGTGCCTGTCTGTTTACCGGTTCATGTCTGGGGTCCGGTGCCTGTCTGTTTACCGGTTCATGTCTGGGGTCCGGTGCCTGTCTGTTTACCGGTTCATGTCTGGGGTCCAGTGCCTGTCTGTTTACCGGTTCATGTCTGGGGTCCGGTGCCTGTCTGTTTACCGGTTCATGTCTGGGGTCCGGTGCCTGTCTGTTTACCGGTTCATGTCTGGGGTCCGGTGCCTGTCTGTTTACCGGTTCATGTCTGGGGTCCGGTGCCTGTCTGTTTACCGGTTCATGTCTGGGGTCCGGTGCCTGTCTGTTTACCGGTTCATGCCTAGGGTCCAGTGCCTGTCTGTTTACCGGTTCATGTCTGGGGTCTGGTGCCTGTCTGTTTACCGGTTCATGTCTGGGGTCCGGTGCCTGTCTGTTTACCGGTTCATGCCTAGGGTCCGGTGCCTGTCTGTTTACCGGTTCATGTCTGGGGTCTGGTGCCTGTCTGTTTACCGGTTCATGTCTGGGGTCTGGTGCCTGTCTGTTTACCGGTTCATGTCTGGGGTCCGGTGCCTGTCTGTTTACCGGTTCATGTCTGGGGTCCGGTGCCTGTCTGTTTACCGGTTCATGTCTGGGGTCCGGTGCCTGTCTGTTTACCAGTTCATGTCTGGGGTCTGGTGCCTGTCTGTTTACCGGTTCATGCCTAGGGTCCGGTGCCTGTCTGTTTACCAGTTCATGTCTGGGGTCTGGTGCCTGTCTGTTTACCGGTTCATGTCTGGGGTCCGGTGCCTGTCTGTTTACCGGTTCATGTCTGGGGTCCGGTGCCTGTCTGTTTACCGGTTCATGTCTGGGGTCTGGTGCCTGTCTGTTTACCGGTTCATGCCTAGGGTCCGGTGCCTGTCTGTTTACCGGTTCATGTCTGGAGTCCGGTGCCTGTCTGTTTACCGGTTCATGTCTGGGGTCCGATGCCTGTCTGTTTACCGGTTCATGTCTGGGGTCCGGTGCCTGTCTGTTTACCGGTTCATGCCTAGGGTCCGGTGCCTGTCTGTTTACCGGTTCATGTCTGGGGTCCGGTGCCTGTCTGTTTACCGGTTCATGTCTGGGGTCCGGTGCCTGTCTGTTTACCGTTTCATGTCTGGGGTCCGGTGCCTGTCTGTTTACCGGTTCATGTCTGGGGTCTGGTGCCTGTCTGTTTACCGGTTCATGTCTGGGGTCCGGTGCCTGTCTGTTTACCGGTTCATGTCTGGGGTCCGGTGCCTGTCTGTTTACCGGTTCATGTCTGGGGTCCGGTGCCTGTCTGTTTACCGGTTCATGTCTGGGGTCCGGTGCCTGTCTGTTTACCGGTTCATGCCTAGGGTCTGGTGCCTGTCTGTTTACCGGTTCATGTCTGGGGTCCGGTGCCTGTCTGTTTACCGGTTCATGCCTAGGGTCCGGTGCCTGTCTGTTTACCAGTTCATGTCTGGGGTCCGGTGCCTGTCTGTTTACTGGTTCATGCCTGGGGTCCGGTGCCTGTCTGTTTACTGGTTCATGCCTGGGGTCCGGTGCCTGTCTGTTTACCGGTTCATGTCTGGGGTCCGGTGCCTGTCTGTTTACCGGTTCATGTCTGGGGTCCGGTGCCTGTCTGTTTACCGGTTCATGTCTGGGGTCCGGTGCCTGTCTGTTTACCGGTTCATGCCTGGGGTCCGGTGCCTGTCTGTTTACCGGTTCATGTCTGGGGTCCGGTGCCTGTCTGTTTACCGGTTCATGTCTGGGGTCCGGTGCCTGTCTGTTTACCGGTTCATGCCTAGGGTCCGGTGCCTGTCTGTTTACCGGTTCATGTCTGGGGTCCGGTGCCTGTCTGTTTACCGGTTCATGTCTGGGGTCCGGTGCCTGTCTGTTTACCGGTTCATGTCTGGGGTCTGGTGCCTGTCTGTTTACCGGTTCATGTCTGGGGTCCGGTGCCTGTCTGTTTACCGGTTCATGCCTAGGGTCCAGTGCCTGTCTGTTTACCGGTTCATGTCTGGGGTCTGGTGCCTGTCTGTTTACCGGTTCATGTCTGGGGTCCGGTGCCTGTCTGTTTACCGGTTCATGCCTGGGGTCCGGTGCCTGTCTGTTTACCGGTTCATGTCTGGGGTCTGGTGCCTGTCTGTTTACCGGTTCATGTCTGGGGTCTGGTGCCTGTCTGTTTACCGGTTCATGTCTGGGGTCCGGTGCCTGTCTGTTTACCGGTTCATGTCTGGGGTCCGGTGCCTGTCTGTTTACCGGTTCATGTCTGGGGTCCGGTGCCTGTCTGTTTACCAGTTCATGTCTGGGGTCTGGTGCCTGTCTGTTTACCGGTTCATGCCTAGGGTCCGGTGCCTGTCTGTTTACCAGTTCATGTCTGGGGTCCGGTGCCTGTCTGTTTACCGGTTCATGTCTGGGGTCCGGTGCCTGTCTGTTTACCGGTTCATGTCTGGGGTCCGGTGCCTGTCTGTTTACCGGTTCATGTCTGGGGTCTGGTGCCTGTCTGTTTACCGGTTCATGCCTAGGGTCCGGTGCCTGTCTGTTTACCGGTTCATGTCTGGAGTCCGGTGCCTGTCTGTTTACCGGTTCATGTCTGGGGTCCGATGCCTGTCTGTTTACCGGTTCATGTCTGGGGTCCGGTGCCTGTCTGTTTACCGGTTCATGCCTAGGGTCCGGTGCCTGTCTGTTTACCGGTTCATGTCTGGGGTCCGGTGCCTGTCTGTTTACCGGTTCATGCCTAGGGTCCGGTGCCTGTCTGTTTACCGGTTCATGTCTGGAGTCCGGTGCCTGTCTGTTTACCGGTTCATGTCTGGGGTCCGGTGCCTGTCTGTTTACCGGTTCATGTCTGGGGTCCGGTGCCTGTCTGTTTACCGGTTCATGCCTAGGGTCCGGTGCCTGTCTGTTTACCGGTTCATGTCTGGGGTCTGGTGCCTGTCTGTTTACCGGTTCATGTCTGGGGTCCGGTGCCTGTCTGTTTACCGGTTCATGCCTAGGGTCCGGTGCCTGTCTGTTTACCGGTTCATGTCTGGGGTCTGGTGCCTGTCTGTTTACCGGTTCATGTCTGGGGTCTGGTGCCTGTCTGTTTACCGGTTCATGTCTGGGGTCCGGTGTTTGTCTGTTTACCGGTTCATGTCTGGGGTCTGGTGCCTGTCTGTTTACCGGTTCATGTCTGGGGTCCGGTGCCTGTCTGTTTACCGGTTCATGTCTGGGGTCCGGTGCCTGTCTGTTTACCGGTTCATGTCTGGGGTCTGGTGCCTGTCTGTTTACCGGTTCATGTCTGGGGTCCGGTGCCTGTCTGTTTACCGGTTCATGCCTGGGGTCCGGTGTCTGTCTGTTTACCGGTTCATGTCTGGGGTCCGGTGCCTGTCTGTTTACCGGTTCATGTCTGGGGTCCGGTGCCTGTCTGTTTACCGGTTCATGTCTGGGGTCCGGTGCCTGTCTGTTTACCGGTTCATGTCTGGGGTCCAGTGCCTGTCTGTTTACCGGTTCATGTCTGGGGTCCGGTGCCTGTCTGTTTACCGGTTCATGTCTGGGGTCCGGTGCCTGTCTGTTTACCGGTTCATGTCTGGGGTCCGGTGCCTGTCTGTTTACCGGTTCATGTCTGGGGTCCGGTGCCTGTCTGTTTACCGGTTCATGTCTGGGGTCCGGTGCCTGTCTGTTTACCGGTTCATGCCTAGGGTCCAGTGCCTGTCTGTTTACCGGTTCATGTCTGGGGTCTGGTGCCTGTCTGTTTACCGGTTCATGTCTGGGGTCCGGTGCCTGTCTGTTTACCGGTTCATGCCTAGGGTCCGGTGCCTGTCTGTTTACCGGTTCATGTCTGGGGTCTGGTGCCTGTCTGTTTACCGGTTCATGTCTGGGGTCTGGTGCCTGTCTGTTTACCGGTTCATGTCTGGGGTCCGGTGCCTGTCTGTTTACCGGTTCATGTCTGGGGTCCGGTGCCTGTCTGTTTACCGGTTCATGTCTGGGGTCCGGTGCCTGTCTGTTTACCAGTTCATGTCTGGGGTCTGGTGCCTGTCTGTTTACCGGTTCATGCCTAGGGTCCGGTGCCTGTCTGTTTACCAGTTCATGTCTGGGGTCTGGTGCCTGTCTGTTTACCGGTTCATGTCTGGGGTCCGGTGCCTGTCTGTTTACCGGTTCATGTCTGGGGTCCGGTGCCTGTCTGTTTACCGGTTCATGTCTGGGGTCTGGTGCCTGTCTGTTTACCGGTTCATGCCTAGGGTCCGGTGCCTGTCTGTTTACCGGTTCATGTCTGGAGTCCGGTGCCTGTCTGTTTACCGGTTCATGTCTGGGGTCCGATGCCTGTCTGTTTACCGGTTCATGTCTGGGGTCCGGTGCCTGTCTGTTTACCGGTTCATGCCTAGGGTCCGGTGCCTGTCTGTTTACCGGTTCATGTCTGGGGTCCGGTGCCTGTCTGTTTACCGGTTCATGTCTGGGGTCCGGTGCCTGTCTGTTTACCGTTTCATGTCTGGGGTCCGGTGCCTGTCTGTTTACCGGTTCATGTCTGGGGTCTGGTGCCTGTCTGTTTACCGGTTCATGTCTGGGGTCCGGTGCCTGTCTGTTTACCGGTTCATGTCTGGGGTCCGGTGCCTGTCTGTTTACCGGTTCATGTCTGGGGTCCGGTGCCTGTCTGTTTACCGGTTCATGTCTGGGGTCCGGTGCCTGTCTGTTTACCGGTTCATGCCTAGGGTCTGGTGCCTGTCTGTTTACCGGTTCATGTCTGGGGTCCGGTGCCTGTCTGTTTACCGGTTCATGCCTAGGGTCCGGTGCCTGTCTGTTTACCAGTTCATGTCTGGGGTCCGGTGCCTGTCTGTTTACTGGTTCATGCCTGGGGTCCGGTGCCTGTCTGTTTACTGGTTCATGCCTGGGGTCCGGTGCCTGTCTGTTTACCGGTTCATGTCTGGGGTCCGGTGCCTGTCTGTTTACCGGTTCATGTCTGGGGTCCGGTGCCTGTCTGTTTACCGGTTCATGTCTGGGGTCCGGTGCCTGTCTGTTTACCGGTTCATGCCTGGTTTCCGGTGCCTGTCTGTTTACCGGTTCATGTCTAGGTTCCGGTGCCTGTCTGTTTACTGGTTCATGTCTGGGGTCCAGTGCCTGTCTGTTTACTGGTTCATGCCTGGGGTCCGGTGCCTGTCTGTTTACCGGTTCATGTCTGGGGTCCGGTGCCTGTCTGTTTACCGGTTCATGTCTGGGGTCCGGTGCCTGTCTGTTTACTGGTTCATGCCTGGGGTCCGGTGCCTGTCTGTTTACGGGTTCATGTCTGGGGTCCGGTGCCTGTCTGTTTACCGGTTCATGTCTGGGGTCCGGTGCCTGTCTGTTTACCGGTTCATGTCTGGGGTCCGGTGCCTGTCTGTTTACCGGTTCATGTCTGGGGTCCGGTGCCTGTCTGTTTACCGGTTCATGTCTGGGGTCCGGTGCCTGTCTGTTTACCGGTTCATGTCTGGGGTCCGGTGCCTGTCTGTTTACCGGTTCATGTCTGGGGTCCGGTGCCTGTCTATTTACCGGTTCATGTCTGGGGTCCGGTGCCTTTCTGTTTACCGGTTCAGGTCGGAATTTGTACCTTGAACTCGCACCTTAACCGGACCCAAAACACGCACAGAACCCTTTTGCAATCCGGACCGCAGCCGCCCCCCGGTTTGTATGAATTGGCTCCATTGAGAGGCGGTCACACTCCCATGTCATGCGAATTTGATGTGCCGAAACCCACATCCAATTCGCAAATACAGTATCTCACAAAAGTAAGTACACCCCTCACATTTTTGTAAATATTTTATTCTATCTTCTCATGTGACAACACTGAAGAAATGACACTTTGCTACAATGTAAAGTAGTGAGTGTACAGCTTGTATAACAGTGTAAATTTGCTGTCCCCTCAAAATAACTCAACACACAGCCATTAATGTCTAAACCGCTGGCAACAAAAGTGAGTACACCCCTAAGTGAAAATTTCCATATTGGGCCCAAAGTGTCAATATTTTGTGTGCCCGCCATTATTTTCCAGCACTGCCTTAACCCTCTTGGGCATGGAGGTCACCAGAGCTTCGCAGGTTGCCACTGGAGTCCTCTTCCCCTCCTCCATGACAACATCACGGAGCTGGTGAATGTTGGAGACCTTGCGCTCCTCAACCTTCCGTTTGAGGAGTCCCCACAGATGATCAATAGGGTTTAGGTCTGGAGACATGCTTGGCCAGTCCATCACCTTTACCCTCAGCTTCTTTAACCTCCCTGGCGGTATGATTCTGTCAGATTTTAGGTGCTGAAAGCGGTACCATTATTCTGCATGGAAATTTGGCGTTTTATATTGCAGGCCTGTAATTCTTAGGAATAACTCACTTAAATCTGTCCAAACCAGAGTCTAGTAGACATCCCGGGTATGATAAAGTTAAAAAAACAAAATTATACATTATAATAAAATAAATAACTATAAAATAATTATAACAAATAATATAATAATAAAAGTGTTTTTCAGTGTTTGATGACGAATTTCCCCACAAATCGCTATCGCTTAATTCTGCGAGTGATTCTAATTTATTATCGCTGTTTTTTAGCTGGTCTAAAACCACTTTTGACATAAAGGGACACTTTTTGGTTGCTATGGACAATCTCCAGTTTCTAGGCAGAAAGAAAAGTTTTTATTATATAAAAGTGCATGCAGGACACTGGGCAGACCACTAGGGACAATGGGGGTGTGTAATTAATTATTACATACAGTACTGTAATCTGTAAGATTATAGTATACTGTATCTATACTGTGTTTTAACTTTTTTGAATTTGGCGCCGATCTCCGTCCCCGTGCGTCGTAACGTCGCAGGGAACGGAGCTCGGCGGCACTCGGAAGTGTGTGAATCGAGCGAGGAGACAGCTCGATCACACAGCGGAGAGGCATCGCAGGATCCAGGGGACAAGGTAAGTAACTCTGCCTGGATCACTGCGATGCAATCCCGAGTCTGGCTCGGGGTTACCGCTTTTGGTGCTGAAATTTAACCCCGAGCCAGACTCGGGAATACCGCCAGGGAGGTTAACAAGGCAGTGGTTGTCTTAGAGGTGTATTTGGGGTCGTTATCATGTTGGAATACTGCCCTGCGGTCCAGTCTCTGAAGGGAGGGGATCATGCTCTGCTTCAGTATGTCACAGTACTTGTTGGTATTCATGGTTCCCTCAATGATCTGTAGCTCCCCAGTGCCGGCAGCACCCCAGACCATGACACTCCCACCACCATGCTTGACTGTAGGCGAGACACACTTGTCTTTGTCCTCCTCACCTGGTTGCCGTCACACACGCCTGACACCATCTGAACCAAATAAGTTTATCTTGGTCTCATCAGACCACAGGACATGGTTCCAGTAATCCATGTCCTTAGTCTGCTTGTCTTCAGGAAACTGTTTGCGGACTTTCTTGTGCATCATCTTTAGAAGAGGCTTCCTTCTGGGACGACAGCCATGCAGACCAATTTGATGCAGTGTGCGGCGTATGGTCTGAGCACTGACAGGCCGACCCCCCACCCCTTCAACCTCTGCAGCAATGCTGGCAGCACCCATACGTCTATTTCCCAAAGACAACCTCTGGATATGACGCTGAGCACGTGCATTCAACTTCTTTGGTGGACCATGGCGAGGCCTGTTCTGAGGGGAACCTGTCCTGTTAAACCTCTATATGGTCTTGGCCACCATGCTGCAGCTCAGTTTCAGGGTCTTGGCAAACTTTTTATAGCCTATGCCAGTGATGGCGAACCTTGGCACGCCAGATGTTTTGAAAACGACATTTCCCATGATGCTCATGCACTGTGCAGTGTAGTTGAGCATCATGAGAAATGTAGTTCCAAAACATCTGGGGTGCCAAGGTTCACGATCACTGGCCTAGACCATCTTTATGTAGAGCAGCAATTATTTTTTTCAGATCATCAGAGAGTTCTTTGCCATGAGGTGCCATGTTGAACTTCCAGTGACCAGTATGAGAGAGTGAGAGCGATAACACCAAATTTAACACACCTGCTCCCCATTCACACCTGAGACCTTGTAACACTAACGAGTCACATGACACCGGGGAGGGGAAATGGCTAATTGGGCCCAATTTGGACATTTTCACTTAGGGGTGTACTCACTTTTGTTGCCAGCGGTTTAGACATTAATGGCTGTGTGTTGAGTTATTTTGAGGGGACAGGAAATTTACACTGTTATACAAGCTGTGCACTCACTACTTTACATTGTAACAAAGTGTCATTTCTTCAGTGTTGTCACATGAAAAGATAGAATAAAATATTTACAAAAATGTGAGGGGTGTACTTACTTTTGTGAGATACTGTATGTAGCGGGGTCTCCTTCAAAGGCCCCGGGACTATGTTACCCAGAACCCCGTTCGGCACCCAGGGTGCATTCAGCCACCGCAGAGACTGATGGGAGGGGCTATATAAGAGGAGGGCGAGGCTGAGCTCAGCCTCTTTGGACACCGCGCTGCAATCAACAGGTCTTCCTGTGCGGATCTGCTGCAGTGCAGGGCCTGAAGCCAGGGCCTTGCACAACTTCCAGAGTGCCTTCCACCCCACTGCGGAACCTGGGTGACACCTGACTTCGCTGACTACTTACATCAGTTGGATCGGAGACCCGGCCGTTGCAGACGCTGTGTGCGGAGACACAGTCGGTGGAAGTCCCGGACTGGAATCGCGTCCGGAGTGGTGAGCGAGCACCTGCTTAATCCAAAAAAATACATTACTCTGATTAGGCCTAGAGACTGCCTTGGCCCACCGAGTTTTATCTGTTATTCCACCGGAGACTAGTAACAGAACTGGGTTGTGTAGTCTCCGGTGAAGTGTTCTTCTATTACCTATCGTGTGGATTACAAATACTGTTTCTTTCTATATGTGCACCACCGTTCAAGCTGCATGCAAAGAAATTGTTCCCCAAGAGACTAAGTTATATCTGAGTCAGGTCTGACCAGGAGTTAGAACTTTTTGTTGCTGCGCCATAAGGGCGCATAGATAGGGATAGCTGCACTTGGCGCGTAATCGCCAGTATCCTCAGTGTGTACTATACTTACAGTTGCAGGGCTCTGCAGACAATATATGTGTTAATCTATGCCTTTTACACAAAAGTAAACCAGTTATACTTTAACACTTCGCCCTCAGTGTGTTATCATTGTGCATATATCGCTAGATTGTGATAAGAGAAAAGAAACCTTACTTAGACTAACTGTGCCAGAGTGGGTCGAGTAGATTGCCGGGGGTGGCGGTGCTGTATTCAGGGCCCGAAACAAATTCAGCGGCTCTCTTAAGTGGGGGTAGCGCTACACTTACTTTTGTGAGATACTGTATGTGAACCCAGCCCTAATCCACACAAGCGAGGTGAAAGGAGGAATCCTCCCCACTGTATACTGACAGCTGGACTCCCCGCACTGTCAGAATACACTGTTCAGCGGCTGCAGCTGCTTGTAGGCCGGGGGAAAATATCAACTGTGATGCTCACTTAAGGGTTAATGTCTTTGCTGTTCAGGGATTAATGGTGCCCCTGCATGTATCACTTCTTTTCTGGGGGGGATATATGCAGAGGGAGGTGGGACTTTGTGATTCTCTGGGAATCAAGAGTGAGACCACATACTTGGGATGTAGTTGCTATACCAAGAATGGAGCGACTCCTTGGGCCCCTTACACACGGGGTGGGCTCCATTGGGGTCCTTGTGCTCAATGAGGAGTCATTGATCCCCGCTGAGCAGGTGGATGGCTGTTCCGTGTCCGCTACTCTTACTCCCCTTTGATATCAGTTGGCTGGGAGGGGATGTCTGCTGTTGCCACAGACGTAAGAAGTTGCCCAATCCAGGCCCAGTTGGGCAATGGCCAAATAGCTTAAAGGACAACCTCACTTTAAGTAAACCCCTGAGGAGGTAAATACGCTCTTCTTTCCCTTGTCCCAAGCTCTTCATTGTGCAGCTTCGCACAGCCTTTGCAATTAAAATATCTGGAATGGGTCCTCTTCCTAGTGCTCGTGAATGTGAAAGCCATACTCATTTCAATGGATGGTCAACATACTGATGACTGAGGGACTGCCATGGCTATGGACCAGCCATGGGAATGAAGGGCGCCGCAGCATGCCTATGCACCATAAGTGTGCGCAAGGGTTGTGCCAGGTGTGCCTGGGCACACCCTAATCCTGGTGTTGGCAACCTGTCACCTGCTCGCCATTGAACCGCAATCCTTCCTTGCCGACCCTCAGAACCTGGACAGGAAAAGGGTTGGGGGTGGAATTTAGTGGAACCGATCTGTATTTTCCTCCTGCAGCAGCTGAAAGCAGGCTTCTCCTCCTCTCCCTTTCGTCGACATACAGCTTCCACAGGAGGAAAATATAGGGGATTGGTACCAATATATGCCACCCCTCCTGTCCCTCTTCTTTCTGCTTCCTGGGTCCCCCTTCCTCTTATTGTTTCAGGATAGAGAGTGGGGAAGAGGCCGGTAAATATGTCAAACACATATGTGTTGGAGCTTTGGGGTGCACACCCTATTGCAATAGGCTGCGCACACCTATGCTATGCACTAGGAAAGGGATATGGCCAGGACTTTTTGGAGGTAGAGCTGGGCCCTACAGTACACACACAATAAAGGAGAGAGGGGGTTATTTAAATGTTTTTTTAAGTCTCCAAAGGTAACCAAAATTTGTCTGACTATTCCCAGGTAAATGTTGACACTTACAGGTAGGGCGAGAAAGACGTTGAAATACTCCAAGAAAAGATCTTCATAGACAAGAGTTTCTTCTAGATCTCCCGAATGGATCTCTGGAGCTGGTAAAAAACAGAGAGTGAAGCATGTCAGGTCAGTGAATATATATACACATTGTACCAATCTGGCCGTACACCAGCTGGGTGTTCCTTATGCCGCGTGCACGCGACCGTATTTCATGACGAGAAAAATGCCATTTTTTAAATTGGTCATTAACTTGTTGGAGCCCGGGCCATGTACAAATGACAGCCACAAGGTGGCTCTAGAAATCCGGGAGGCCGTCAATAGACGGCCTCGGCTCCTCCGGCCACTGGGGGGCACGCGAGCGCTGCCGGTGGCACGCGCGTGCCCGGCGCGTCACTGAGATGCCGATGCGCGTGCCTGGCGGCTGCGATGTCCGCCAGGTACCCGCGATCGGCCGGTACACAGATAAGGACGTGGATCTCTGTGTGTAAAGCGTCCTATCAGGGAGAGGAGACAAATGCTGTGTCCCTTGTACATAGGGACAACGATCGGTCACCTCCCCCAGTCAGTCCCCTCCCCCCACAGTAACAATCACTCCTAGGGAAGACATTTAACCCCTTCCTCGCCCCCTAGTGTTAACCCCTTCCCTGCCAGTCACATTTATACAGTAATCAGTACATATTTATAGCACTAATTGCTGTATAAATGTCCCAAAAATGTGTCAAAAGTGTCTGATGTGTCCGCCATAATGTCGCAGTCCCAATAAAAAATTTCATAATTCTATCCCCTATTTTGTAGGCGCTATAACTTTTGCGCAAACCAATCACTATACGCTTATTGCGATTTTTTTTTTACCAAAAATATGTAGAAGAATACCTATCGGCCTAAACTGAGAAAAAAAAGTTTTTTTTTTTTTTTTAAATTGGGATATTTATTATAGCAAAAAGTAAAAAAATATTGTGTTTTTTCAAAATTGTCGCTCTTTTTTTGTTTATAGCGCAAAAAATAAAAACCGCAGAGGTGATCAAATACCACCAAAAGAAAGCTCTATTTGTGGGAAAAAAAAATACGTAAATTTTGTTTGGGAGCCACGTCGCACGACCGCACAATTGTCAGTTAAAGCGACGCAGTGCCGAAAGCTGAAATTTCGCCTGGGCAGGAAGGGGGTATATGTGCCAAGTAAGCAAGTGGTTGACCACTTAAGCCCCGGACCAATACGCAGCATAAAGACCAGGCCCCTTTTTGCGATTCGGCACTGCTTCGCTTTATGAAATAGGAAACTACATTTTGGGACTTTTAGTTGAAACACACTGCTAACTTTTGAACCAACTATGATAAATATTGTTTATTAATAGCAAATAAGGCATGACATACACATAATAAACAAGGATAAAACATGGTATTAATAGATTACAAAAATTATATAGTCTAGACAATGCAAGATGGTACCTAATTGTCTCAGCATACCATACATGGTAATGTATGGTACTCATAGGTCTCGCTAAATAAAATCTAGACAATACATGGTTGTAACATGTTGGCTCTAGAATAACATACATGATATTGGGCCTTGGGCATGGAAGCCAAATTTGCAATGGTAACATATAGAAAAGGTAACAATAGTGGTTGGTCCATAAAAAATGTTATATGTCAGATAGTAGAACATCTACTGTGCCATATCATCATAAAGAGAGCTCTACGCGTTTCGTGGTATACATAACCACTCGTCAGGAGCAGATACACAGTGCAAGGGTATCTATAATAGAATGAAAAAATGCCAAGGTAAGATAATAATAGTAGAAAACATAATGCATAGAAGAAAGAGGGGGAGCAAAAAGGTCCCAAACACTCTCACCTATTGGTAGCATATTGGTGAAGCTATAAGCTGGTAGCAATGGTAGAACATGGGCTATCTGAAACATCTCCCCCGGGAGCTGAAACGGTATAACCAGAGGCACGGCAATGGAAATGGTAAGGGTGCAAAGTGGAGTGAGCGATCATCAGCTGAGATATGTATAGTTGGATTGTAGATCAATTTCGTTGTATAGTTCGAATCCCAGAGGTATCTGTACAAATTAATGGGTTGACAGTCAATTAACAACTGATAGATTAGGGAACAAAACCCGAGTGTTTGTGGGTGAAAAATAGAGTAGTTATAGGTGCAAGGGTAAGTGCCATAACACAGGAGGCCTAATTATAAGCCAGAGTATAAAAAATAAATATCATTAAAGAGTGTAAGAAAAGTGAAAACACAGTTGAATTCTAGATACCTGTCAAGTGGTATGGGGGGATTGTCCAAGTGCACTCATATCACGGAAGTGAAACAAAAAGTGAAGATTGCAGTGGAAAGAGGGTGTATATGTAATGGCCGTGGACCAATGGCAACCGTTAACGCCACGTAGCGTCACAGAGGGGGGGCGGGGCCACCGCCCGAGTCGCATCGCACGCTCGGCGTTGGCGCCAAAACCTCCCTCGTGGTGAACGTAGATGGATAGCCACGTCGGCAGCATGGCGTCACTAATGACGTCATCCGCTGAACGTGGAAACGTGGCCTATCCACAAAACTGGGACTTGGCGTAGCCAGGTCGGAACCTGGCGAGAAGCGTTGCGTCAAGGTATTGTGGATGTTTTGGTGAACGGACTACGTTTATCAGGGATTCAGGGATCGGAGACTCACACTAACATAGAAATTGGGCAAGAGGCCTGTTTAGTGGTACTCAGGGATGTAACATTGTATGAACGTTTTCTTGGCCATGTCTACAAGGTTGCCTCATATCACCAAATTATTTGCATTGGCAGTAGAACCATTTTCAAATCTAATAAGACATTCCTCAACAATCAAAGGGCTCACCCAGGATGGACTGGAGGAAAGGCCTTATGACAGGCCACATCAGCATTATGGTTGCCCCCAAACTAGCTGTATCCATAAGACTAGATGTCCAGAGCAACTCACCCCCCCCCTACATCAGATGTCAAGAGCCTCCCACCATCAGAATTCAAGAGTCCCCCCCACTCTCCCTTACATCAAAGTACACCCCCCCTTATCTTGTGCTGCGGCCGGGAAGAAGCTGAGGCGGAGCTGCGAAGCAGAATGTGCAGGGTCTGGAGGAGGACCAGAGGAGGGCTGGAGTCAGCTGGCAGAGTCTGCTAAATGCTGAGACCAGGGGAGGCGGAGACGAGGGGGTGCTACAGCTGCACATAGAGACGCAGGATCCGTAGGAGGAGTTCTGTCCTTCCCTCTGCTGCCGACAGCTGAGACAAGGTGGGGGAAGAAACAAGGTGCAGGAGAGGTGTGAGGGCCACATGAAATGGCCAGGAGGGCCGGATTCAGCCTGCGGCCTCGTGTTTGGCACATGTGCTCTAATTTATCTAGATGGCAAGAGGCAATCACTTACTGAATTGTTGAGAATTGATAAATGTAGTAATTTCTCAGGTCTAAGTTATCCTGGGAAAACTCAATTATCTTTCCCAATGGACCATCACAACCCAAAGTCTCCTTATCAGACACCCTGTTCAGTGGGCCAACAAAATCAAAAATCTAGGGATCATAATCCGAATCCCCCATAAAAATGTTTTTACACTGAACCTGACCCTGCTGGTTAAAACTATGTCAGTCAAACAATAAAATGTGGAAGTTGAACTAAAACCCTTTGACACCTTCAAATTGGACTTTAACCTGCCTCATGTATACTTTTTTAGATATATACAACTGAGACACGCCTTTCAAACACAATTTAAACAAAAACCAGTAGCGTTTTATACCTCGACCTTAGAAGATGTACTTAGAGATGACACCCTCACCAAACCCCTCTCGACTATTTATAAGACCATGTCCCCCTCTGTCCACTCTGGGTTGGAAGCACTTAGATCTAAATGGACGCTAGATGTCCCTGACCTGGATGCTGAAGGGTGGGAAGATAGATGGGAATGTACATGTAGCGGAGGGGCCCTCCTCTGCGTGTCGCCCCCTTCCACCACACTCCCAATCCCCTCTATTAAAGTTCTCGCTCACAATGTCTCTGGTCTAGGGGTATGATAGGAAAGGGAGTGCGGTCGCTACGCCAGGTCTCCACCACAGATGTATAAGTGGTATTAGCAGAAGTTGTTTTACCTTCGGGCCTGCATTGTGTATCGGGTCCTCCCTCCAGGAGTCATCTGCCAGGAAAACGAGTCTCACACCGTTGCAAGTCCACACTCCTTTATTCGAACATAGCTTGGCTTACAAACAGAACAGGAGGTGTGAATGTGTATATAGGCCCAGACACAAGTTCTTTCCTCCACTCTCCTCCAAAGAGTGTGCAATGGTCTCCGCACAAGGGAATTCACCTTCCGGACGGTCTCCGACAAGAGGCTCACCCGTCACCGGCAGTATGCTGCACCGGGTCTTCAGATGAGGAGCTCTTCCCGGTCCATTACGTCCACCTCGGATTCAGGCATCCATCTCCGGAGCACCCTAGGATCCTTCTCTCGCGGAACTCAGTGTTGGGCACCGAGCTCCGGACCGTCAACGAGTACCTCACCCCAGGCTAAAGGTGCCGGAGGTGGAACACGACCTCCGGTGGTCCTCTAGGCCTAGTCCGCCTAGAGGACAAACACGAACTTCGTCCGCAGGCTGAAGGTGCCAGGGACAACGAACCCCGTGACAAAATGGCCGGCCCCCTTTATACCTTCCCCCGGCATGCGCAGCGGGTTCCCCGCCCCACCACACGGCTGCCGAAGAAAGACAAAAAAGGATTCGACCCAGCGATGATTCGTCCGTCGGCCCAATACGATAGCGCCACCCGGTTGACCGCCGGAGATACACCACTGGTGTCACCGCAAAAATTCAAAACTACTGGCGGGAAAGTAAACCCCCGCTACATACATTTTTACAGCTGGTTTCCGCAAAGGACAGGTTGATTCAGTACAAACTCCTACCTAGGATCTACCTCACACCTGCGCGTTTACACAGAATATATCCCTCCGTTCCTGCCGAGTGTTGGCGGTGTGCGGCGGACTCAGCAGACCTCATCCACGTATTCTGGCAATACCCTAATATTCAAATTTTCTGGGAAGCGGTAGTCTCGGTCATACATTCTGTGACCACTATTCATGTGCCCCGGACAGTGAAGGGTTGTTTGCTTGGTCTGGTGGACGCCCTGGCTCATCTGCGGGCTTCTAGGACGCTGATAGGATAAATTACTGTTCTATGCAAGTGTAGCGCACACACCTTTCTCCCACTCTGCATTTAACTTGGCTCCTCGCAGGAGGAAGAAAGGCACACCGCACCACAAGCCCATACCCTCCTGTGTAAAGAGGTTGAGCGGTGTTGTTGTTGGGTCTTGTCCACAGCCAGAGACAAAATCCTCCTGAGAATGATTCTCACCTCTACCGTGGGTAGAGGTAAGTCCTTGACTTCCCCAGTAACATGAATGTCCACACCAGCTGAAACTCCAACTCAAGGTTTATTCTCACTTTGCAATAAACAGTCTCTTGGATAGGAAAAAACAGGTTGGAGCAAGGAAACAGGACAGCCCAAGGTGTGGAGGAGGTCCAGGCACAAACGTAGACTCTTTACTGTTCAGATTCTCAAACAGTTTTTAGACGCACAGTCTCTGCCACAGACCTGGTGGATATGGCCCCTGCCACGGACCTGGTGGAGTTGGAATCTCCCTCTTAGAACATGGCCCCCATCAAGGAGAAGACGTCCCCCTAGAGAGTCAACAGACCCTTCCTTCACCGTGACTCCTGCATCAGTCCTTCGGAATGATTCTCCCTTCTATGAGAGTGCGGGTCCCCTCGCAAGGTGGCACCCTGGACTCCTCAATCCTTAGCGGACCCCAGCCGAAGGTGCTGGGCCCCGGGCCTTTTCCGCAACCCCTGGGTCTTCATACCCAGGCGAACAGGACGGCAGGGTAGTACCTCATGCCAGGCCAAAGGTGCCTGAGATGGAACAGGAACACAGCCTCCGGGCCTAGGGCACCCGGAGATGAACCGCACTCACTCCCAGGCTGAAGGTGCCTGGGCGTGGACCTCGATCAGGAGATGTCTGCCCCTTTTATATCCTCTCCCGGCATGCACAGCAGGTTCCCCGCCCCACTGCACAACCGCCGAGAGGGGACACAAAAGGCACAGCACTACGCTCGTGGTTCAACCCTGGCTCAGAATGGCAGCGCCACCCGCAGGCCACAGGGAACTCATCACCAGCATAATCCCCTGAGGACAAAAATGGTCCATAACCCCAAACAAATTAAGGTGTCTGAGCCTAATTACCACTCAGAGACTCCCCCTAAATTGACCACCCCGCTACACAAGAAAAGTTATTCTTCTCCAATGGAAATCCCCATCAGCTCCAACCTTGACCTTGTGGAAAAAATTTATTAATCTCAACTTACCACTGTACAAAGCCACCTATTTAGCGAGAAGTTGCCCTAAAAAAATTCCACAAGGTCTGGGACATTTGGGTTGAGGACCTGTCTACCAACACTGACCCTGTCTCTTCTAACTAGTGGCTTACATTATAAAGGATCAGGTGGGCATAAGTACTGCATCTAATTGAACCCATGTCCAACCCAAACATCTAATGCCGCGTACACACAATCGTGATTCACGGCGGTTAAAACACTGCCGTGAATCATGACATGAAAAACGAGGGAACGGCTTGTTCCCCCACACACGGTCGTTTTTCCCGTCATTTTTTCTCTTGTCGAGAAAAACAACCGTGTGTAGGCTCCGTGGCAATGTTTCCCTATGGGAAAACTGCCGCGGAAAAAAATGACGGGAAAAACGACGAGAAAAATTAGAGCATGTTCTAATTTTTCTCGTCGTGATTAATGCCGTTTTTCCCGTCGGGAAAAATGACAAAAAGACCACACACGGTCGTTTTTCTTGTTGAAAAATTACATTTTTTTTTTTACGACGGGAAAAATGATCGTGTGTACGCGGCATAAGAATTGTGACTTCCATCCTATTACATGTGGCTTTAAACTACCCCTGAGCAGCTGATACCTACTGTAGCGATACCCCCTAGAGGGCTGCTGATTTAATTTTGGGTCCTGCCGTTACTCTGCCTTTCAAACCCCAAATTCTACGAGTATGATGGGAAATGCCACACAAATGCGAGCGCCAGTCACTTTAGTATTTTTCCAATGCTTTAATAAAAGAACTTGAAGTAGCAATAGGATAGAGGGTTAGGGGAAGTTTCAGATACCTTTTAGCAGATCACTGATGGATTCCTTTAGATCCAAAGGACAAAACAGCTTCTTTGAAATATCTTGAACACCCGGATTGGCCTCTCACACAGTCCTAGCAGCCGGTAGGGTTTCTCTGGATAAGTCTCTCACACAGACTTAGCAACCAATGGAACTCCTGGATAATCCTCTCTCACATGACTTTGTAGCCAGCAGTTAGTCAATTGTAGAACAGCTTCACAGTACCAGAACCTTTAAGCCGGCCCGGCAGTACTGTGAGGGTAGATTAGTTTAGGTGTGTCCTCCAATCGAGTCACCAGGCCCTTTCTGAGAGACCAGCCTTCATTCTGTCTCTCTCCAGCAAAGGGTCCTCCCCTAGATCTCCTCAGCTTGGCTTGGCTTCTTCCGCGCAGGCAAGACAGCCCAGGACCACCTCCGGATTAGTAGGCCCCCAGACAGACTTCTGGGCCTACTTGCAGCAACACAGCCTCGGGCCAGCAGGCCCCCGAGGTAGAAGAGAATGACACAGCCTTAGGCCAGGAGGGCCATGAGGTCAGAGAGACTATGCGTACAGCCTCAGGCCAGAAGGGTCATGAGGTTAGAGAGAAAAAAACATGGCGTCTGCCCCTTAAATACCCTCTCCCATCCTGGCCTGTGGTACCAGTGACACCTACTGGCAACAGTGAGAAATGCACAATACAACCAAAGTTGGAACAGAAGCTAATTTAACTTTGTACAATAAATCTGAGCTGTACAGCTCAGCCAAAAACTAAAATTACAACATAACCCCTATTCTTTAGGAACAGGGCGCTACACTACAATATTCTAACAATATCAGTACTTACTGGAGCAGATATGTTGTTTTTTTTTATCCTCTAGTGCCAATAACGGCACTACTGTTAGGAAGGTCCCCCCCCCCCCCCTCTCCTTTTTTTTTGGTTGGTTTTGTTCCTTGTTTTATATATATGTCCGTTCTGTTTTTTTATTGTGATGTATGTGGATCGAGCCTGGGTATGCCCAATAGATTCTGTTTTGTATCTCAACTTGAAACCCAATAAAAATAATGAAAAAAAAAAAGTGGAAGTTGACCCTAGGATTACCCTATGAATATTAAACAGTCCTATAACACGTGTATCAATATAAATGCATAGCGCCGTGCTTGACTTCTGTATACAGTTGTCCAGCAATCAGCATTGGAAACCAGCCATTTACCAGTGACACCATGCAACTCATGGTGTCGCTCTGCTATCTATGTCTTGTAATTGCAAAGCCTGGCTTGGCTATGCTTCATCTGTGCCCTAATTCTGCCAAAGGCACAAGCGAGGCTGAGCGACACCATGAGCTGCCTGGTGTCACTGCCATATGGCCATTATTTTCCCATGCTGATTTCTGAACTATTAGAGCGTGGACATATTTCAAACATATCAAAATACATAATTATATGGCTGTTTATTGTTCATATAGTAATTTTATGGTGAACTTCCACTTTAAATCTGATAAACCTAATCAAAATAATCTACCACCCTGTTAGGGAGAGGAGACTGATGCCTCGTACACACGACCGAGTTTCTCGGCAAGAACCAGCAAGAAACTTGCTGGCAGAGATTTCTTGCCGAGAAATTCGTTCGTGTGTATGGTTCCTCGTCAAGAAAAGCGACTCAAATCTCGACGAGAAAATAGAGAACCTGCTCTCTATTTTCTCGTCGAGATTCTCGTCAGCCTGTTTCTCGACGAGAAAATGGTGTGTGTGTGTACACTTACCTGTTCGCCGGGAAGCCCGCGCATGCTCAAAATGACTTTGACGCATGCGCGGTAGCCTAGGCAAAGTCACTGATGGCTTTTTTAACGATAAAAGGTGGAGCTTTTCTGAAAATGGTCCTTTGGATCTATATTTCGAGAGGTCAGGGATTTTTTTCAGAAGACTCGAACAGGTAATGACAGGTCCACTTTAATTTTTTTTTTTATGTTTGGGGTTCTGAGTAATAAGAAATGTTGGAGCTCAATCTGAATGGAGGTGTAAAAAAAAAGGAAAAAAAGGAAATGTTCTTCCATATAAAGTGACGGTTGCTCTTTATTTGTGAAAAGATCTTTGTGCGCCCATTTCCGGCTCAGCAGAGCAGACAATAAATCCCAAATCATTGTTATTACTGCGGGTTACACGGAAACAATAAATCCCAAATCATCATTAATACTGCATGTGGCATGGAGATATTTTCCTGTTTGCCCTGCCGGGGAAAGCATAGCTATCAATAACCAACAATGAAAAGGTCAGACAAGTGCGGGCAGGCCACCGCGCCGGAGATAATACAGATTATCCGATAGCGCGCCCTTCTAGGGAATGTTCTCCGGATGCACAGCACACCTTAGAAACATTACAAAGAAAATTTTGAATTGAAATAAACCAATAATAACATAGAAATATGTATAATAAAAAAGTTTTTTTTTTACTTCATAGCGATTACATGCGAGTGGTGGGAGCCGGCAGACACCCATTGCCTTAAACTAGCTGCCTCCTGCAGCCGACATCCTCCTTATCAACCAATGACGAGGTTGTTAGGAGGCCGGCGGCTGGAACATTATAATGGTGCACAATAAAAACCTGTGGCTTTGTGTAAGTAAAAGGCAGGCTTGTATAACATGTTTGGGTAATATCTAGACATTTTTCCAAGGTACCCCTGAAGAAACCTGAAGGTACCCCTGGGTGCCATGGTTGAGAAAGGCTGCTCTGGACTTCATCTAGACTTATCCCTCTGGACTTCATCTAGACTTATCCCTCTGGACTTCATCTAGACTTATCCCTCTGGACTTCATCTAGACTTATCCCTCTGGACTTCATCTAGACTTATCCCTTTAGATTCCATCTAGACTGGGGGTTGGGAACCCATCAATCCTGATATACTTGACGATCGTGGGCAGGTGACAGGTAGATCACATTCCTGCGTTGCCGCCCCCAGAATCTGGAGAGGAGGGGCGGCGGAGGCAGCATTTAGTGGAACCGATTGTCAGTATTTTCGTTTTGCAGCAGCTGAATGCCCGCTTCTCCTCCTCTCCCTTCATCATTTAAATAAAAAACGACTGACACCAACCTCTGCCCTACTGACACCAACCTCTGCCCTACTGACACCAACCTCTGCCCTACTGACACCAACCTCTGCCCTACTGACACCAACCTCTGCTCTACTGACACAGTCCACTGCCCTACTGACACCAACCTCTGCCCTACTGACACTGTCCACTGCTCTACTGACACAGTCCACTGCCGTACTGACACGATCCACTGCCCTACTGACAATATTCACTGCTCTACTGACACCAACCTCTGACATACTGACACTGTCCACTGTTCTACTGACACAGTCTTCTACCCTACTGAAACCATACACTGCGCTACTGACTGACACCATCCACTGACCTACTGACATTATTCACTGACCTACTAACACCATCCACTGCCCTACTGGCACCATCCACTGCTCTACTGATTGACACTATCCACTGCTCTACTGACACATCCACTGCCCTACTGACACCGTCTACTGCCCTACTGACACCGTCTACTGCCCTACTGACACCATTTACTGCTCTGACACCGTCCACTGCTCTACTGACACCGTCCACTGCTCTACTGACACCATCCACTGCTCTACTGACACTGTCCACTGCTCTACTGACACTGTCCACTGCTCTACTGACACCGTCTACTGCCCTACTGACACCGTCTACTGCCCTACTGACACCATCTACTGTCCTACTGAAACCATCCACTACTCTACTGACACCATCCACTGCCCTACTGACACCGTCTACTGCCCTACTGACACCATTTACTGCTCTACTGACACCGTCCACTGCTCTACTGACACCGTCCACTGCTCTACTGACACCGTCCACTGCTCTACTGACACCGTCCACTGCTCTACTGACACATCCACTGCCCTACTGACACCGTCTACTGCCCTACTGACACCATCCACTTCTCTACTGACACCATCTACTGTCCTACTGACACCATCCACTACTCTACTGACACCATCCACTGCTCTACTGACACATCCACTGCCCTACTGACACCGTCTACTGCCCTACTGACACCATCCACTTCTCTACTGACACCATCTACTGTCCTACTGACACCATCCACTACTCTACTGACACCATCCACTGCTCTACTGACACCGTCCACTGCCCTACTGGCACCATCCACTGCTCTACTGACACCGTCTACTGCCCTACTGACACCATCCACTTCTCTACTGACACCATCTACTGTCCTACTGACACCATCCACTACTCTACTGACACCATCCACTGCTCTACTGACACCGTCCACTGCCCTACTGGCACCATCCACTGCTCTACTGATTGACACTATCCACTGCTCTACTGACACATCCACTGCCCTACTGACACCGTCTACTGCCCTACTGACACCATTTACTGCTCTACTGACACCGTCCACTGCTCTACTGACACCATCCACTGCTCTACTGACACCATCCACTGCTCTACTGACACCATCCACTGCTCTACTGACACCATCCACTGCTCTACTGACACCATCCACTGCTCTACTGACACTGTCCACTGCTCTACTGACACATCCACTGCCCTACTGACACCGTCTACTGCCCTACTGACACCATCCACTTCTCTACTGACATCATCTACTGTCCTACTGACACCATCCACTACTCTACTGACACCATCCACTGCCCTACTGACACCGTCCACTGCCCTACTGACACCGTCCACTGCCCTACTGACACCGTCCACTGCTCTACTGACACCATCCATTGCCCTACCGACTTACACTGTCCACTGTTAAGGTAATGTAAGTTAATATTTTTACAATGACGTTTGTTTTATTATATTTTTCTATGTTTTTATTACTGTTTATTTAGGCCTTGCTAGTTAATTAGGTTGCCTACCCCTGATATAGACTTATACCTCTAGAGTCTAAACACCATCTAGATGTATTCCTCTAGACTCCATCTAGACATATCCCTCTAGACTCATTCTAAATGTATCCCTCTAGACTCCATCTAAACTTATCTCTCTAGACTCCCTCTAGACTAGACTAATCCCTTTAGACTCCCTCTAAATGTATCCTTCTAGACTCCATCTAAACTTATCCCTCTAGACCTATTCCTTTAATCCCTTTAGACTCTATCTAGACTTATCCTCCTAAACTTCATCTAAACTTACCCCTCTAGACCAGGCATCACAAAATGGCAGATGTCTGCATCCAGGCCGAGTCAATGTTTAATCCTGACCGCAAATTTAGGAGCAGATCTGCACACAGCCATCACTGCCTCTGCTGTAAATCTCCCAGAGCAAGGCACCCTTGAAGAAACCTGAAGGTACCCCTGGGTGCCTGGTCACCCTGGTTGAAAAAGGCTGCTCTATACTGCATCTAGACATATCCCTCTTGACTTCATCTAGACTTATTCCTCTAGACTCCATTTAGACTTATCCCTTTAGACTGCATCTAGACTTATCCATCTAGATTCCATCTAGATGTATCCCTCTAGACTCCATCTAGATTTATTCCCCTAGACTCCATCTAGACTTATCCCTCTAGACTCCATCTAGACTTATCCCTCTAGACTCCATCTAGACTTATTCCCCTAGAATCCATCTAGACTTATTCCCCTAGAATCCATCTAGACTTATTCCCTTAGAATCCATCTAGACTTATTCCCTTAGAATCCATCTAGACTTATTCCCCTAGAATCCATCTAGACTTATTCCCCTAGAATCCATCTAGACTTATTCCCTTAGAATCCATCTAGACTTATCCCCCTAGACTCCATCTAGACTTGTTCCCCTAGACTCCATCTAGACTTGTTCCCCTAGACTCCATCTAGACTTATCCCCCTAGAATCCATCTAGACTTATTCCCCTAGAATCCATCTAGACTTATTCCCCTAGAATCCATCTAGACTTATTCCCCTAGAATCCATCTAGACTTTTCCCTCTAGATTCCATCTAGACTTATCCCTCTAGATTCCATCTAGACTTATCCCTCTAGACTCCATCTAAATGTATTGCCTCTAGACCAGGCATCACTAAAGGGTGGACTCCAGTCCAGATCCAGACCGAGTCAATTTAGGAGCCGTTTGGGAGCCAATCTGCCCACACCCATCGTTGCACCGCTGTCATTCTCCCAGTTCCAACAGCGGGACGCAGGACAGCTCTGGACAAAGAACAGGGGCTGCCAGATTTGGGGCTTGTTAACATTTGACTACATTTCTAACGCTTAACAAACACTCCTACAGCGTTTGTATGGCGTTAGTAATGGGCGTCAGATTAGCGTCAATGAGCTTTAGTGTGGGGCAATTTACAAGTGTAAAATACAGTCCCAAAAAACCCTATGCCTGGTTTTGAAGTGTTTGATGAGCGTTAAAACACCTTGAAATGCGTTAAAACGGCTCCACAATGAAAAGTGAAAGAAATAAACTAACCCCACTGCAACCGCTCCGCAAACGCCTGCCAGAGCGGTTGCTGAGCGTTACCATAGTCTTGAATATGAGGCGTTAAAGGGCTTCAAATGCCTCCTAACTTGACATGAGGCTTATGCCGCGTACACACAACCGTTTTTCATGACGTGAAAAATGCCATTTTTTAAATTGGTCATTAAAAACGATTGTGTGTGGGCTCCAGAGCATTTTTAACGACGTGAAAAATGGCCTGAAAAAAATTAGAACCTGCTCTATTTTTTCACGTTGCTCTTTTTAACGTCGTGAAAAATGGTAGTGTGTATGCTTTTACGAGGGGAAAAAAAACACGTATGCTCAGAATAAAGTATGAGGCGGGAGCGCTCGTTCTGGTAAAACTAGTGTTTGTAACGGAGATAGCACATTCGTCACGCTGTAACGGACTGAAGAGCACGAAGACTGAAAAGCGCGAATCGTCTCTCACCAAACTTTACTAACATGAGGATCAGCAAAAGCATCCCAAAGGGTGGCGCCATTCGAATGGAACTTCCCCTTTATAGTGCCGTCGTACATTTCGCACGTCACCGCGCTTTGCTCAAGCATTCTTTTTCACGATAGTGTGTAGGCAAGGCAGGCCTGAGAGGAATCACGTCGAGAAAAACTTAGTTTTTTTCAATGACATTAAAAACGGCCGTGTGTACGCGGCATTACATTTTGAAGTAACACGACGCTAGCGCTTCATGTTTTTATAATGTGAACAGCACTTTGTGCTGTCCATTGTATTATTTGCATAGGGGTTTGAGGGGCATTTTTAACGCCCCTCAAATGCCTGCTTTTAATGTCAGTGTAAACTTAGCCTTAAAGTGGTTATAAACCCTTTACAACCACTTTATGCTACAGGTAAGCCTATAATAAGGCTTACCTGTAACTACCTAGGATATCTCCTAAATCTGCACGGTTTAGGAGATATCCCCTGTCCCCTGCATGGCCGATGTCATCGGCACATGTGCACTAGAGCAAACTGAAGCAATGGCACGAATGTGCCGTTGCTTCAGTCAGTGTGCCGTTACCGGCGGCTGCCGCATGCATGTGCGGGAGTGATGTAATCGCGACTCCTGGCCAGTGGCCAATCACAGTGCCGGAGCCGCGATACCCGGAAGTAACCCCCGGGAGAGATGTCGCCGGCCGGAGGGGGATACGAGGACCGCTGCAGGGGCTTCGATGTGAGATAAGTAATTCATAATGAGCTAGTATGCTATGCACACTAGCTCATTATGCCTTTGTCTTGCAGGTTTTTATTTTAATTAATGCAGCACGTTTCTCTGTGGGTGGGGAATACATAGCCTAAAAAGCGAGGGAGGGGGGCTGTAATGTGAAGGATCTGAATCATTACACAAACATGCAATTCGGACCTCTGCATATGAACCTTTTACTGACTGGAATTTTAATTCAATACCCCTGCTCTAGAATTAGCGCTCTAGACTCCACCTAGACTTATCCCCCTAGACTCCATCTAGACTTATCACTCTAGACTCCACCTAGACTTATCCCCCTAGACTCCATCTAGACTTATCACTCTAGACTCCATCTAGACTTATTCCCCTAGAATCCATTTAGACTTATCCATCTACAAAGTTACATAGTTATGTAGCGGGGTCTTTAAATTTAGTTGGGGTACACCTGGGTGGTAGTATGACCCAGGTGTGTAATTGTGAGAGGTTTTGGACCCCTTTGTATTCGTGGAGGATTGGGTGGTGTATTATTCTCCTTGGCCTGTGGGTGGCGGTGTACCCGTAGGCTCAAGGTAGAATCACTACCACAGTGCTACCCTTTTTGTCCCTTTCCGGAGATGGTACGGCAAGGGCGGGGAACCTGCCGTGGTGTCGATGGGAGGAGATAAAAGGGGAAGACGCCCTAGCCACGAGGTCTTCGAGGATCTTCTCTTCACGCACCCAGGCACCTTTTTTTTAACAACAAGGTTGGTCTTTATTAAAGAATCAATGGTACATGACATATTATAGTCAGCATAAAGAAAAAATATATAATAAAATAAAATAAGGTAAATTAAAAAAGGAAAAGGAAAAAATAAAAATAAAGAAATAAACAGTTGAGATAAGCTGAGGGTTACAAGAGCATGTAATACAATTGTTTGTGAAAAAGAATCATACTCAAGAGGAGTTACCAATATCCACTTCACCCAGGCACCTTAGGCCTGGGTGCGGGCGGTTCGGAGTTCCGGCCCAGGCGCCCTAGGCCTGGCCGGAATGGAGTTGGAGTCCATCCCAGGCACCTTCAGCCTGGGGTGAGGTACTAGTTCGTAGGCCTGGGGCCCAGTAACTTCGACTGGGTCCCGCAAGGGCGAAGTGATCCGAGGGTCCCCGAGGTGGACGGGACCCGCATCTGAGGTGAGGAGGCCGGGGAGGTCACCCGTCCAGAGATTCCGGAGCAGCATCAACCCGGTGACGGATGGGCCTCCGGTAACTCCCTTGGAGGGACATCTTCCCCTGATAGGGGCCACAGCGCAGCGAAGGTACTCCCAAATACATTCTCTTGAGTTGCTGGTAGAGACTCACAAGTTCCATGTTCTGTGCTAATCAAGGCTACGATAACCGCTGGTGAAACCACAGTGGTTTAGATTGAAATCAGGATAGTGCCTCGACCTGCTCATTCCACTGTATCAGGCTGTTAAAACGTTCCAACCAGTTGGCTACTGAAGTACTGTTTATTGTGGAGCTTACAATAAAGCAAGAGTTGGACTGTGATCGGTGTGTGGACTCTGGTTAATGGGAGCAAAGGAGGGTGCCAGCATAGCGGGACTGAGTTTCATAACTAAACACATTGGCCCGAGGAAGATACTGATACTGGCCTTCACCTCACCCACAGCTATGGGGAGGACATGGGCCGTAGCGCATCCCACCCTGTCGTGTGACATACCCCTAGAAAAAGGAGATGGGATGAGGCCGCTACAGTTACATAGTTAGTTAGTCAGGTTGAAAAAAGACAAAGTCCATCCAGTTCAACCATAAAAAAATAAAATAAAAAATATCGTACAATCCCATATACCCAATTCTATACCCACAGTTGATCCAGAGGAAGGCAAAAAACCCCAGCAGAGCACGATCCAATTTGCTACAGCAGGGGAAAAATTCCTTCCTGATCCCCCGAGAGGCAATCTGATTTTGCCCGGATCAACTTTACCTACAAATGTCAGTACCCAGTTATATTATGTATGCAGCGGCCTCACCCCTCTCCCTTGCTTTATCGGTTATATGGCTGTTGTCTAGGGGTACCTGGAAGAGAGGGATGATACACACCACGGCCCATGTCCTCCGTAACTAAGAGGTGAAGGCCAGAAGATTGGGTCTTGTGTAGGTGTCCTAGAGTCAAGTCCAGTCCTTCGTCCCTGACTCCTTTGCTTAGTAACCCGAGTTCCACACAGTGAGTAGGTACAACTTAGTTTTATTCTTCTTGCCAAGCAATAAAACAATCTTTCTCCTTTGGAAAATGGGGACAGATCGAGGCACAATCCTTTCCCTTCTTGCTGCTGCCCACTGTGCTGTCACCAGTGGTGAATAGTCACTGCCAATGACTAGGTAATATAGAACGTGAATTACCTTCGCTCACTTTGCCCCTGTCAGAGGAAGAAATCAGTCCAAGGGAGAAGTGATGGCTCCCCCCGTCACCAGCGATGCTGCGCCGGACTCTTCAGAGAAGTTACTGCGCAGCAGTCCTCACGAACTCAGACACGGGCACCCAAGAAGTTAGGGTCCCCTCGGATTCCTCCACCCTCGCGGAACTCAGTCGAAGGTACTGAGCCCCAGGCATCCGCCATAGTACCTCACCCCAGGCTAAAGGTGCCTGAGATGGACGCCATCTCCGTTTCGGCTAGGCCAAGGGCACCTAGGCCTGGAACACCGGAACGTCAACACCCAAGCTGAAGGTGCCTGGGTGCTGCCGCGTCCTCCGACTCTCTCCTCAAGGTCAGGGCGTCCGCCCCTTTTATGACCTCTCCCTTTGCGTCACAGCGGGTTCCCCGCCCCGCTGTACCAGCTCCAGGGGAGGACAAAAAGGCACAGTTTGCGGTGTGAGTTCAGCTTCGGCCCAGGGCAACAGCGCCACCCGCGGACCCCAAGGAACTCCACACCACCAGAGTCCTCACATGAATTCAAATACCCGCTACATGTACATTTAGGAAAGTATCCAGACCTTTCTTAAAGCAATCTACTGAGCTGGCCAGAACCACCTCTGGAGGGAGTCTGTTCCACATTTTCACAGCTCTTACTGTGAAGAAACCTTTCCATATTTGGAGATGAAATCTTTTTTCCTCTAGACGCAAAGAGTGCCCCCTTGTTCTCTGTGTTGCACGTAAAGTGAATAACTTAACACCAAGTTCACTATATGGACCCCTTATATATTTGTACATGTTAATCATATCCCCCCCTTATTCTCCTCTTCTCAAGAGTGAATAAATTCAGTTCCTCTAATCTTTCCTCATAGCTGAGCTCCTCCATGCCTCTTATCAGTTTGGTTGCCCTTCTCTGCACTTTCTCCAGTTCCCCGATACCCTTTTTGAGAACTGGTGCCCAAAACTGAACTGCATATTCCACATGAGGTCTTACTAATGATTTGTACAGGGGGGCAAAATGATATCTCTCTCTCTGGAGTCCATACCTCTCTTATACAAGAAAGGACTTTGCTCGCTTTGGAAATCGCAGCTTGGCATTGCATGTTATTATTGAGCTTATGATCTACCAAAACCCCCAGATCCTTCTCCACTACAGATCCCCCCAGTTGTACTCCCCCTAGTATGTATGATGCATTCATATTCTTAGCCCCCAAGTGCATAACTTTACATTTATCAACATTAACTCCATCTAGACTTATCCCTCTAGACTCCATCTAGACTTATTCCCCTAGAATCCATCTAGACTTATGCCTCTAGACTCCAATGCCTCTAGACTCCATCTAGACTTATCCCTCTAGAATCCATCTAGACTTATCCCTCTAGACTCCATCTAGACTTATCCCTCTAGACTCCATCTAGACTTATCCCTCTAGACTCCATCTAGACTTATCCCTCTAGACTCCATCTAGACTTATCCCTCTAGACTCCATCTAGACTTATCCCTCTAGAATCCATCTAGACTTATCCCTCTAGACTCCATTTAGAGACTTATCCCTCTAGACTCCATCTAGACTTATGCCTCTAGACTCCATCTAGACTTATGCCTCTAGACTCCATCTAGATTATCCCCCTAGACTCCATCTAGAAATTCTAGACTTATCACTCTAGACTTGATCTAGACTTATTCCCCTAGACTCCATCTAGACTTATCGTCTAGAATCCATCTAGACTTATCCCTCTAGACTCCATCTAGACTTATGCCTCTAGACTCCATCTAGACTTATGCCTCTAGACTCCATCTAGACTTATGCCTCTAGACTCCATCTAGACTTATGCCTCTAGACTCCATCTAGACTTATGCCTCTAGACTCCATCTAGACTTATGCCTCTAGACTCCATCTAGACTTATGCCTCTAGACTCTACTCGCATCCTCAAACGGAAGGTGGAGGAGCACAAGGTCTCTAACATCCACCAGCTCCGTAATATCATCATGGAGGAGTGGAAGAGGACTCCAGTGGCAACCTGTGAAGCTCTGGTGACCTCCATGCCCAAGAAGGTTAATGCGGTGCTGGAAAATAATGGTGGCCACACAAAATATTGACACTTTGGGCTCAATTGTGACATTTTCACTTAGGGGTGTACTCACTTTTGTTGCCAGCGGTTTAGACATTAATGGCTGTGATTTGAGTTATTTTGAGGGGACAGCAAATTTACACCGTTATACAAGCTGTACACTCACTACTTTACATTGTAGCAAAGTGTCATTTCTTCAGTGTTGTCACATGAAAAGATAGAATAAAATATTTACAAAAATGTGAGGGGGGTACTTACTTTTGTGAGATACTGTATATAAAATCAGTGTATATTGGGTGTACCATATATAATATTTGGGTAATAATGAATATGGTATGGAACCTGTGTGTATTTGGTGTACAGTTTATAATTGGTGACTAATGTTGAGTATGTGATATATAGGTGATGATGCATGTAGCATGAAATCTGGACATATTTGGTGTATAATATATAATATGTAGCAGTTCTGCTCCTCTTGGACCCCCATCTCCCCCCACCCTCAGTGTATACCTGGAGTCTGAGCAGTGACTGACCTGTCATAGTGGTTCCCCAGGGTGGAAGGGTTGGAGAGAAGTGTACATCAGGCAGCCCAGGGATCTCAGTGTTAGCGGCAGGTCCAGAGGATCATGCTTGGAGTGTGTGTACTGCAAATGCTGGATACTGATAGGCACTGCTAGGTGGGGCAGAACAGTATTCAGTCCTAATGTCAGCCCTGCCTTGTGTATACACTACAGCTCCAAACACTTCTGTACACTAATACAGACCTGCAACATGGCCAGAGGGAAGTTCTGCAATATAATCGCTCTGTCCTGACATGTTTACAGAGATGCTTCAATTGATGTGTGACAGGAAATAAGATGTCTGATACTGGACAGGGTAATGTGTGATTTATGATGGGATGAAGTATTATATAGAATGAGAATCGTGTGTGATACAGGAGAGAATGAATTGTGATACAGGAGGAGATGATGTGTGATACAGGAGGAGATGATGTGTGATATAGGAGAGAATGAATTGTGATATAGGAGGAGATGATGTGTGATACAGGAGGAGATGATGTGTGATACAGGAGAGAATGAATTGTGATACAGGAGGAGATGATGTGTGATACAGGAGAGAATGAATTGTGATACAGGAGGAGACGATGTGTGATACAGGAGAGAATGAATTGTGATACAGGAGGAGACGATGTGTGATACAGGAGAGAATGAATTGTGATACAGGAGGAGACGATGTGTGATACAGGAGGAGATGATGTGTGATACAGGAGGAGATGATGTGTGATACAGGAGGAGATGATGTGTGATACAGGAGGAGATGATGTGTGATACAGGAGAGAATGAATTGTGATACAGGAGGAGATGATGTGTGATACAGGAGAGAATGAATTGTGATACAGGAGGAGACGATGTGTGATACAGGAGAGAATGAATTGTGATACAGGAGGAGACGATGTGTGATACAGGAGGAGATGATGTGTGATACAGGAGGAGATGATGTGTGATATAGGAGAGAATGAATTGTGATATAGGAGGAGATGATGTGTGATACAGGAGGAGATGATGTGTGATACAGGAGAGAATGAATTGTGATACAGGAGGAGACGATGTGTGATACAGGAGAGAATGAATTGTGATACAGGAGGAGACGATGTGTGATACAGGAGGAGATGATGTGTGATACAGGGGGAGACGATGTGTGATACAGGAGGAGATGATGTGTGATACAGGAGGAGATGATGTGTGATACAGGAGAGAATGAATTGTGATACAGGAGGAGATGATGTGTGATACAGGAGAGAATGAATTGTGATACAGGAGGAGACGATGTGTGATACAGGGGGAGATGATGTGTGATACAGGGGGAGATGATGTGTGATACAGGGGGAGATGATGTGTAATACAGGGGGAGATGATGTGTAATACAGGGGGAGACGATGTGTGATACAGGGGGAGACGATGTGTGATACAGGGGGAGACGATGTGTGATACAGGAGGAGACGATGTGTGATACAGGGGGAGACGATGTGTGATACAGGGGGAGACGATGTGTGATACAGGAGGAGACGATGTGTGATACAGGGGGAGACGATGTGTGATACAGGGGGAGATGATGTGTGATACAGGGGAAGATGATGTGTGATACAGGAGGAGATGATGTGTGATACAGGGGAAGATGATGTGTGATACAGGGGAAGATGATGTGTGATACAGGAGGAGACGATGTGTGATACAGGAGGAGATGATGTGTGATACAGGAGGAGGCGATGTGTGATACAGGGGGAGACGATGTGTGATACAGGGGGAGATGATGTGTGATACAGGGGAAGATGATGTGTGATACAGGAGGAGACGATGTGTGATACAGGAGGAGATGATGTGTGATACAGGAGGAGACAATGTTACATAGTTACATAGTTAGTCAGGTTGAAAAAAGACACAAGTCCATCCAGTTCAACCATAAAAAAAATAAAATAAAATAAAAAATAAATAAAATAAACATATATCGTACAATCCCATATACCCAATTCTATACCCACAGTTGATCCAGAGGAAGGCAAAAAAACCCCAGAAGAGCATGATCCAATTTGCTACAGCAGGGGAAAAAATTCCTTCCTGATCCCCCGAGAGGCAATCGGATATTCCCTGGATCAACTTTACCTATAAATGTCAGTACCCAGTTATATTCTGTACATTTAAGAAAGAATCCAGGCCCTTCTTAAAGCAATCTACTGAGCTGGCCAGAACCACCTCTGCAGGGAGTCTATTCCACATTTTCACAGCTCTTACTGTGAAAAAACCTTTCCGTATTTGGAGGTGAAATCTCTTTTCCTCTAGACGCAAAGAGTGCCCCCTTGTCCTTTGTGTTGACCGTAAAGTGAATAACTGAACACCAAGTTCACTATATGGACCCCTTATATATTTGTACATGTTGATCATATCCCCCCTTAATCTCCTCTTCTCAAGAGAGAATAAATTCAGTTCCTCTAATCTTTCCTCATAGCTGAGCTCCTCCATGCCTCTTATCAGTTTGGTTGCCCTTCTCTGCACTTTCTCCAGTTCCCCAATATCCTTTTTGAGAACTGGGGCCCAAAACTGAACTGCATATTCCAGATGAGGTCTTACTAATGATTTGAACAGGGGCAAAATGATATCTCTCTCTCTGGAGACCATACCTCTCTTAATACAAGAAAGGACCTTGCTCGCTTTGGAAACCGCAGCTTGGCATTGCATGTTATTATTGAGCTTATGATCTACCAAAACCCCCAGATCCTTCTCCACTACGGATCCCCCCAGTTGTACTCCCCCTAGTATGTATGATGCATTCATATTATTAGCCCCCAAGTGCATAACTTTACATTTATCAACATTAAACCTCATCTGCCACATAGTCGCCCAATTAGACAGGGCATTGAGGTCGGCTTGTAAATTGGCGACATCCTGTAAGGACGTTATTCCACTGCATAGCTTGGTGTCATCTGCAAAGACAGAAATGTTACTTTTGATCCCAGACCCAATATCATTTATAAACATATTAAAAAGTAAGGGTCCCAGCACTGAACCTTGGGGTACACCACTGATAACCTTGGACCATTCAGAGTAAGAATCATTCACCACTACTCTCTGAATTCTGTCTTTTAGCCAGTTTTCTATCCATTTGCAAACTGATATTTCCAATCCTGTAGACTTTACCTTACACATGAGCCGTGTGTGGGGAACTGTATCCAACGCTTTTGCAAAATCCAAGTATACCACGTCCACCGCCACGCCTCTGTCCAAGTGTACCACGTCCACCGCCACCCCTCTGTCCAAGTATACCACGTCCACCGCCACCCCTCTGTCCAAGTATACCACGTCCACCGCCACCCCTCTGTCCAAGTGTACCACGTCCACCGCCACCCCTCTGTCCAAGTGTACCACGTCCACTGCCACCCCTCTGTCCAAGGTCTTACTTACCTCTTCATAAAAAGAAATCAGGTTTGTTTGACAACTTCTGTCTTTCATGAATCCATGCTGTCTGTTGCTTAAATAGTTTTTTTCCAGCAAGAACTCATCTATGTGGTCTTTTATTAATCTCTCCAGTATTTTCCCAACTATAGAAGTTAAACTAACGGGTCTATAGTTACTTGGTAAACACTTAATTCCCTTTTTAAATATAGGCACCACATTGGCCCTGCGCCAATCCAGTGGTACTATTCCTGTCATTAATGAGTCCCTAAAAATTAAATACAATGGCTTTGAAATTACAGAGCTCAATTCTGTTAGGATCCGTGGGTGTATGCCATCTGGTCCAGGTGCTTTATCCACCTTTATTCCATCGAAATATTTCTGGACCATATCACTTTTGAGCCATTGTGGATTTGGGGCTGTGTCACTACCACCCCCATTTTGGACATGAGCTCCCCCATGCTCCTTTGTATACACAGAACTGAAGAAAGTATTTAATAAATTAGCCTTCTCTTTGTCCCCAGTCACCCACTCTAGATTATTTTGTAAAGGGCCTACATGCTCAGACTTGACCTTTTTACTATTAATATATTTGAAGAATTTTTAGGGGTTTGTCCTACTATCTTTTGCAATCTGTCGTTCATTTTGAATTTTTGCATCCTTGATTTCCTTTTTACATATCCTGTTATATTCTTTGTAACATTTAAATGACACTAGTGTTCCCTCATTTTTATATTTTTTTAAAAGCTCTTTTCTTATAGTTTATAGCTTTTTTAACTTTGGCAGTGAGCCACATAGGTTTTATTTTTAGCCTTTTAAACTTATTGCCCATGGGAATATACTTTGCAGTGAGTTCACAAACAGTCTTTTTGAAGAATTCCCATTTCTGTTCTGTGCCCATTGATGCCAATATTCCTTCCCAGTCTAAGTCCTGGAGAGCAGCACTCATCCTTGGAAAATTTGCTCTCTTGAAATTAAGTGTTTTTATCTTTCCTGTATGTGATTTTTGCTTACAACTAACATCAAATGAAATCATGTTATGGTCACTGCTACCCAGGTGTTCCTTTATCTGAACATTAGTAATACGCTCTGCATGGTTTGAGATTACCAGGTCCAACAGAGCATCATTCCTAGTTGGGGCCTCAATAAACTGGACCATAAAATTGTCCTGCAATAGGCTTATAAATTTTTGCCCTTTAACTGTCCCAGCAGTGCCATTACTCCAGTCAATTTCTGGGTAGTTAAAATCCCCCATTATTATCACCGTCCCAGCCCTTGCAGCCCTTTCCATCTGTGCAAGGAGCTGAGTCTCTAACTCCTCATTAACATTGGGTGGTCTATAACAAACTCCAATGATTAGCTTTGAACTACGCACATCTGTATGCAGTTCCACCCATAATGCTTCAGACTCATCACACTCTCCATCCACCAGGTCCTCTTTCACACTCGCTTTGAGATCACTTCTCACATAGAGACAGACCCCTCCACCCTTCCTTTTTACCCTGTCTTTCCGAAAGAGTGCATAGCCAGGAATATTAATAGCCCAGTCATGTGAGGAATGAAGCCAAGTTTCAGCAATACCGATTACATCATAGCTCTCCTCATGCACCAGAGCTTCCAACTCACCTATTTTGCTTGGCAGACTTCTGGCGTTGGTGAACAGACACTTTAATGCATTAATATTATTTGACCGGTCACATACTATCCTCTTGGGTGTTCCCAGATTGCAACTAGGACTTGCTACTATACTTACCTTGGGTTTATGTTCTTTGGTTACCCTACCACTAATGCCCCTAATACTACCCTTTAGAATATGTTCCCCGCTGACTCTCACTATCTCTGGACCCTCCCCCCTGTCACCTAGTTTAAAAACCCCTCTAACATTTTGGCCATCCTTATTCCCAGCTGATCTGCACCCTCCTCATTTAGGTGCAGTCCGTCCCTTCTATAGTACTGGTTATCGACTGAGAAGTCGGCCCAGTCCTCCAGGAACCCAAACCCCTCCTTACTACACCAGCTCTTCAGCCACTTGTTCACTTCCCTAATCTCCCTCTGCCTTTCTGGTGTGGCTCGATGTACCGGTAGTATTCCCGAGAATACTACCTTGGAGGTCCTTTTCCTCAATTTAGCTCCTAAGTCCCTAAAATCGTTCTTTAGGACACTCCATCTGCCTCTGACTTTGTCATTGGTGCCAACGTGCACCATGACAGCTGGGTCTTCCCCAGCCCCTCCCAGTAATCTGTCCACCAGATCCGTGATGTGCCGAACCCGAGCGCCCGGTAGACAACATACAGTTCGGCGCTTCAGGTCTTTGTTACAGATTGCCCTCTCTGTCCTTCTAAGAATTGAGTCCCCTACCACCAGAATCTGTCTTTCCTTTCCCTTCGCTTCCCCCCCACTCTCACTGGAGGAGTTCTTCCCCTGGCAGCTAGGAGAGTCCCTCAGCTCCAGCAGTGCTGGTCCCGGACTGGTTTCACCAATGTCACTCAATGGAGCATACTTATTGGGATGCTCCAGCCCTGGATCGGCCTCCCTGGCACTTCGCCCTCTACCCTTCCTGACTGTCACCCATCTACTATTTTCTAGTGCCTGCACCTCTTTGACTCCACCCACCTCAGTGCTGGCCCCTGCCATCACCTGCCGGGTACGTATCCAGCTCTCCTTTAGTGTGGAGGGACTTCCCAGTGCTGACAGTTGCTTCCCTAGATTCAGAACCTAGGCTTCCAGGGAAACAATGTGTTTACATTTTGCACAGCAGTAATCGCCCTCGATCAGATGATCAAGGAACGCATACATGCTGCAAGATGTACACCGAGTCGCCTCGCCACACCCGCTGGGCATCGTACCTATTAATTTAATGAGGATTCGAGATTATACCCTGTCCAAATTACCTAACACTATCTTCCTGACCCAACTATTCAACAAGACAATACACAGGTACTCAACAAGACAATACACAGGTACCACGCAGACCAACGTGCACTCGCAGACCAACGGACCCGCGTGCACTCGCAGACCCACGTGCACTCGCAGACCCACGTGCACCCGCAGACCCATGGACCCGCGTGCACTCGCAGACCAGTGTGCACCTACAATACACAAGTACTAACGATCCACACACACTACTCAGACAACACCCAGGTACTCACACTACACATCTACTATGACCCCTGTTTTAACCTCCTGTTTTAAACTCTTGATTTTAACTCACCACTTAGTCCAGTTCCACTTGGACAGAGTTCCAGAAACTCAAAATGAGCAGGCTCTAAATGAGCTCTACAGAAGTTTATATAGGCCTCAAGCACCTGTGACCAATTAACCACTCCCCTTAATTAGTAGGCTGAAGGAAAAAAAGAGAAAAAAAAGGCTGTTTAAAATGTGCCAGAAAAAGGTGTTAAAAAGCTGCAAGGAAAAAGAGCCAAAAATAACCAAAAATGCAACCCAGCAGTCAAAAACAGAAACTTCTTCACTCTCCACGCAAGGTCTCCTCCACTGTCTACCCTCCAACCAACAAGACTGTGTGATACAGGAGGAGATGATGTGTGATACAGGAGGAGATGATGTGTGATACAGGAGAGAATGAATTGTGATACAGGAGGAGATGATGTGTGATACAGGAGAGAATGAATTGTGATATAGGAGGAGATGATGTGTGATACAGGAGAGAATGAATTGTGATACAGGAGGAGACGATGTGTGATACAGGGGGAGATGATGTGTGATACAGGGGGAGATGATGTGTGATACAGGGGGAGATGATGTGTGATACAGGAGGAGATGATGTGTGATACAGGAGGAGACGATGTGTGATACAGGGGGAGATGATGTGTGATACAGGGGGAGATGATGTGTGATACAGGAGGAGATGATGTGTGATACAGGAGGAGACGATGTGTGATACAGGGGGAGACGATGTGTGATACAGGGGGAGACGATGTGTGATACAGGAGAGAATGAATTGTGATACAGGAGGAGACGATGTGTGATACAGGAGGAGATGATGTGTGATACAGGAGAGAATGAATTGTGATACAGGAGGAGATGATGTGTGATACAGGAGAGAATGAATTGTGATACAGGAGGAGACGATGTGTGATACAGGGGGAGATGATGTGTGATACAGGGGGAGATGATGTGTGATACAGGGGGAGATGATGTGTGATACAGGGGGAGATGATGTGTGATACAGGAGGAGACGATGTGTGATACAGGGGGAGATGATGTGTGATACAGGGGGAGATGATGTGTGATACAGGAGGAGATGATGTGTGATACAGGAGGAGACGATGTGTGATACAGGGGGAGACGATGTGTGATACAGGGGGAGACGATGTGTGATACAGGAGAGAATGAATTGTGATACAGGAGGAGACGATGTGTGATACAGGAGGAGATGATGTGTGATACAGGAGAGAATGAATTGTGATACAGGAGGAGATGATGTGTGATACAGGAGAGAATGAATTGTGATACAGGAGGAGACGATGTGTGATACAGGGGGAGATGATGTGTGATACAGGGGGAGATGATGTGTGATACAGGGGGAGATGATGTGTGATACAGGAGGAGATGATGTGTGATACAGGAGGAGACGATGTGTGATACAGGGGGAGATGATGTGTGATACAGGGGGAGATGATGTGTGATACAGGAGGAGATGATGTGTGATACAGGAGGAGACGATGTGTGATACAGGGGGAGACGATGTGTGATACAGGGGGAGACGATGTGTGATACAGGAGAGAATGAATTGTGATACAGGAGGAGACGATGTGTGATACAGGAGGAGATGATGTGTGATACAGGAGAGAATGAATTGTGATATAGGAGGAGATGATGTGTGATACAGGAGAGAATGAATTGTGATACAGGAGGAGACGATGTGTGATACAGGGGGAGATGATGTGTGATACAGGGGGAGATGATGTGTGATACAGGGGGAGATGATGTGTGATACAGGAGGAGATGATGTGTGATACAGGAGGAGACGATGTGTGATACAGGGGGAGATGATGTGTGATACAGGGGGAGATGATGTGTGATACAGGAGGAGATGATGTGTGATACAGGAGGAGACGATGTGTGATACAGGGGGAGACGATGTGTGATACAGGAGGAGACGATGTGTGATACAGGGGGAGACGATGTGTGATACAGGAGGAGATGATGTGTGATACAGGGGGAGATGATGTGTGATACAGGAGGAGACGATGTGTGATACAGGAGGAGACGATGTGTGATACAGGGGGAGACGATGTGTGATACAGGAGGAGATGATGTGTGATACAGGGGGAGATGATGTGTGATACAGGGGGAGACGATGTGTGATACAGGAGGAGACGATGTGTGATACAGGGGGAGACGATGTGTGATACAGGAGGAGACGATGTGTGATACAGGGGGAGACGATGTGTGATACAGGGGGAGACGATGTGTGATACAGGGAGAGACGATGTGTGATACAGGAGGAGACGATGTGTGATACAGGGGGAGATGATGTGTGATACAGGAGGAGATGTGTGATACAGCAGGAGACGATGTGTGATACAGGAGGAGATGCTTTTCTGGGTCACTGGGGAAGCAATCCGATTAAATGTTGACAGCCTATGTGACTCTGGTGGCCATCTTGGGTCAGAGAGAGTCTATTTAGGACCCTGGATCCTGAGTTTGGCACGCATTTATCATGTGGGCAGTGTAGGGACAGGTCACCAATCTGTCAGGGAAAGATTCCAGACGAGTACGGATAGACTAGGAATCCACAATTTCTCCTGGCAATCTCCCTGCTTGGACTTGGACCGGCCAGGCCGCATTCCGTGCCTCAAGACAGACACTGTCAGTTCGGGCCACACTATGCTCCAGTGTGGCATTCCCCTTTCCCTCCCAGGAGGCCATACTGGATACAACTGTGTAGGGGGTGGTTTGTCCTACTCTTTGTAAAAAATGATGTAGATTGGGAGAGGATGAACCGGACGGCCCGGACCACACTGGAGCAAATCCTGACAAGCCTAGAGGGCCTGTTTAGAGAAAATGTGACGGTCCCGGAGCTGAGGCACTGGTTCTTTTTCAGAATGAGACATTAGGGGTGCCGCCCCAAAATCTCTGGAAAAAGCTGGAAAAGAAGGATGCACGTGGCTGTGCAGAAATCGGGCCGCATACTGAGGGGTCAGTTTGTAGCAGGACTGATGCCAGACCCAGTCAGGAGGGCCCTGCAGGAGCGAATCAGAATACAACCCACCATCTCTTTCCATGACATTGTGATAGACGCGGTTGCACAAGAACAGGAAGATGCAGAGGCGGCTGTATGGCTCCCTCACCTCTGTCCGCCATACAGATAGCACTAAGGGAACGTGCCTTGGATGTGGCTTCCCTGAAACAGCAGGTGTCCAAACTCAAACGGAATTTAACCCCTCCTTCTATGGGTGAGAATCCACTACAGAGGGACCCATGGGAAGACCGTAAGTGTGGGCAGTGTAGTCGTTTTGGGCATGTAAGCAAGAACTGTGGCAGATCTGAAATTAAAACCACATGCAGGCCACCATTATCACTGCTGTTGAACTAGCAGCTCCCAGGGCAGAGGGATGCCCCCGGGACCAGCAACACAAAGTCCCAGCCTACCACAGTCCATGGCTGCCCCAAGCCCGGTGCCTATCATTGTCAACAGACTGGAGGTCCTATGTCATGGTCATGGAGTATGACTATTATGTCCATTGATTTGGGATGCAAGACCAGATGGACCCTTCCTTGCTATCTCTTAAAGCAGCCAATAACTTGCCCATCCTGGTGGAAGGTATCACCTGGGTGAAGATTTAGATTAATGACCAAGTAGTGGATCGGGTAGTGGAAGTGGTGGTGATTCATGGTCCAGTCAGCTGTTCGGTACCCATTGTTTTGGGCATGAATGTGTTAAAAAAACTTGGACTTGCCCCTGTTGCTGGCCAAGTATGAGCATTCTGGCCAGCAGGCACAGCGCTGTGGTCTGCGAGCTGTGTGGCTCAACATCATCTGGGCCTGCTGGGCTCACCAGAGAGCGGCCAGGAAACATCCTGAACAGGTCGGGTTTGTCCTGATACCCCACAAGCACAACAGGAACTCAGCACAGGGATGGTGGGAACCACTCATAATGGGCACAGCAGGTGTACAGACCCAGGAACTCAGCACAGGGATGGTGGGAACCCCTCATAATGGGCACAGCAGGTGTACAGACCCGGGAACTCAGCACAGGGATGGTGGGAACCCCTCATAATGGGCACAGCAGGCGTACAGAGCTGGGAACTCAGCACAGGGATGGTGGGAACCCCTCATAATGGGCACAGCAGGTGTACAGACCCGGGAACTCAGCACAGGGATGGTGGGAACCCCTCATAATGCGCACAGCAGGTGTACAGACCCGGGAACTCAGCACAGGGATGGTGGGAACCCCTCATAATGGGCACAGCGGGTGTACAGAGCTGGGAACTCAGCACAGGGATGGTGGGAACCCCTCATAATGGGCACAGCTGGTGTACAGACCTGGGAACTCAGCACAGGGATGGTGGGAACCCCTCATAATGGGCACTGCAGGTGTACAGACCCGGGAACTCAGCACAGGGATGGTGGGAACCCCTCATAATGGGCACAGCGGGTGTACAGAGCTGGGAACTCAGCACAGGGATGGTGGGAACCCCTCATAATGGGCACAGCGGGTGTACAGAGCTGGGAACTCAGCACAGGGATGGTGGGAACCCCTCATAATGGGCACAGCTGGTGTACAGACCTGGGAACTCAGCACAGGGATGGTGGGAACCCCTCATAATGGGCACTGCAGGTGTACAGACCCGGGAACTCAGCACAGGGATGGTGGGAACCCCTCATAATGGGCACAGCAGGTGTACAGACCCGGGAACTCAGCACAGGGATGGTGGGAACCCCTCATAATGGGCACAGCGGGTGTACAGAGCTGGGAACTCAGCACAGGGATGGTGGGAACCCCTCATAATGGGCACAGCAGGTGTACAGACCCGGGAACTCAGCACAGGGATGGTGGGAACCCCTCATAATGGGCACAGCAGGTGTACAGACCTGGGAACTCAGCACAGGGATGGTGGGAACCCCTCATAATGGGCACAGCGGGTGTACAGAGCTGGGAACTCAGCACAGGGATGGTGGGAACCCCTCATAATGGGCACAGCAGGCGTACAGACCCAGGAACTCAGCACAGGGATAGTGGGAACCCCTCATAATGGGCACAGCAGGCGTACAGAGCTGGGAACTCAGCACAGGGATGGTGAGAACCCCTCATAATGGGCACAGCAGGCGTACAGACCCGGGAACTCAGCACAGGGATGGTGGGAACCCCTCATAATGGGCACAGCAGGTGTACAGACCTGGGAACTCAGCACAGGGATGGTGAGAACCCCTCATAATGGGCACAGCAGGCGTACAGACCCAGGAACTCAGCACAGGGATGGTGGGAACCCCTCATAATGGGCACAGCGGGTGTACAGACCTGGGAGCTCAGCACAGGGATGGTGAGAACCCCTCATAATGGGCACAGCGGGTGTACAAACCTGGGAACTCAGCACAGGGATGGTGAGAACCCCTCATAATGGGCATAGCAGGCGTACAGACCCGGGAACTCAGCACAGGGATGGTGGGAACCCCTCATAATGGGCACAGCAGGTGTACAGACCCGGGAACTCAGCACAGGGATGGTGGGAACCCCTCATAATGGGCACAGCGGGTGTACAGACCTGGGAGCTCAGCACAGGGATGGTGAGAACCCCTCATAATGGGCACAGCAGGTGTACAGACCTGGGAGCTCAGCACAGGGATGGTGAGAACCCCTCATAATGGGCACAGCGGGTGTACAGACCTGGGAGCTCAGCACAGGGATGGTGAGAACCCCTCATAATGGGCACAGCAGGTGTACAGACCCGGGAACTCAGCACAGGGATGGTGGGAACCCCTCATAATGGGCACAGCAGGTGTACAGACCTGGGAGCTCAGCACAGGGATGGTGGGAACCCCTCATAATGGGCACAGCGGGTGTACAGACCTGGGAGCTCAGCACAGGGATGGTGGGAACCCCTCATAATGGGCACAGCAGGTGTATAGACCCTGGAACTCAGCACAGGGATGGTGGGAACCCCTCATAATGAGCACAGCAGGTGTACAGACCGGGAACTCAGCACAGGGATGGTGGGAACCCCTCATAATGGGCACAGTAGGTGTACAGACCTGGGAGCTCAGCACAGGGATGGTGAGAACCCCTCATAATGGGCACAGCAGGTGTACAGACCCGGGAACTCAGCACAGTGATGGTGGGAACCCCTCATAATGGGCACAGCAGGTGTACAGACCCGGGAACTCAGCACAGTGATGGTGGGAACCCCTCATAATGGGCACAGCAGGTGTACAGACCCGGGAACTCAGCACAGTGATGGTGGGAACCCCTCATAATGGGCACAGCAGGTGTACAGACCCAGGAACTCAGCACAGGGATGGTGGGAACCCCTCATAATGGGCACAGCAGGTGTACAGACCCGGGAACTCAGCACAGGGATGGTGGGAACCCCTCATAATGGGCACAGCAGGTGTACAGACCCAGGAACTCAGCACAGGGATGGTGGGAACCCCTCATAATGGGCACAGCAGGTGTACAGACCCAGGAACTCAGCACAGGGATGGTGGGAACCCCTCATAATGGGCACAGCGGGTGTACAGACCTGGGAGCTCAGCACAGGGATGGTGAGAACCCCTCATAATGGGCACAGCAGGTGTACAGACCCGGGAACTCAGCACAGTGATGGTGGGAACCCCTCATAATGGGCACAGCAGGTGTACAGACCCGGGAACTCAGCACAGGGATGGTGGGAACCCCTCATAATGGGCACAGCAGGTGTACAGACCCTGGAACTCAGCACAGGGATGGTGGGAACCCCTCATAATGGGCACAGCAGGTGTACAGACCTGGGAGCTCAGCACAGGGATGGTGGGAGCCCCTCATAATGGGCACAGCAGGTGTACAGACCTGGGAGCTCAGCACAGGGATGGTGAGAACCCCTCATAATGGGCACAGCGGATGTACAGACCTGGGAGCTCAGCACAGGGATGGTGGGAACCCCTCACAATGGGCACAGCAGGTGTACAGACCCAGGAACTCAGCACAGGGATGGTGGGAACCCCTCATAATGGGCACAGCAGGTGTACAGACCCAGGAACTCAGCACAGGGATGGTGGGAACCCCTCATAATGGGCACAACAGGTGTACAGACCCGGGAACTCAGCACAGGGATGGTGGGAACCCCTCATAATGGGCACAACAGGTGTACAGACCCGGAAACTCAGCACAGGGATGGTGGGAACCCCTCATAATGGGCACAGCAGGTGTACAGACATAGGAACTCAGCACAGGGATGGTGGGAACCCCTCATAATGGGCACAGCAGGTGTACAGACCCGGGAACTCAGCACAGGGATGGTGAGAACCCCTCATAATGGGCACAGCAGGTGTACAGACCTGGGAGCTCAGCACAGGGATGGTGGGAACCCCTCATAATGGGCACAGCGGGTGTACAGACCTGGGAGGTCAGCACAGGGAGGGTGGTAACCCCTCATAATGGGCACAGCAGGTGTACAGACCCTGGAACTCAGCACAGGGATGGTGGGAACCCCTCATAATGGGCACAGCAGGTGTACAGACCTGGGAGCTCAGCACAGGGATGGTGGGAGCCCCTCATAATGGGCACAGCAGGTGTACAGACCTGGGAGCTCAGCACAGGGATGGTGAGAACCCCTCATAATGGGCACAGCAGGTGTACAGACCTGGGAGCTCAGCACAGGGATGGTGGGAACCCCTCATAATGGGCACAGCGGGTGTACAGACCTGGGAGCTCAGCACAGGGATGGTGAGAACCCCTCATAATGGGCACAGCGGGTGTACAGACCTGGGAGCTCAGCACAGGGATGGTGAGAACCCCTCATAATGGGCACAGCGGGTGTACAAACCTGGGAACTCAGCACAGGGATGGTGGGAACCCCTCATAATGGGCACAGCGGGTGTACAGACCCGGGAACTCAGCACAGTGATGGTGGGAACCCCTCATAATGGGCACAGCAGGTGTACAGACCATGTAACTCAGCACAGGGATGGTGGGAACCCCTCATAATGGGCACAGCAGGTGTACAGACCCGGGAACTCAGCACAGGGATGGTGGGAACCCCTCACAATGGGCACAGCAGGTGTACAGACCTGGGAACTCAGCACAGGGATGGTGGGAACCCCTCATAATGGGCACAGCAGGTGTACAGACCCGGGAACTCAGCACAGGGATGGTGGGAACCCCTCATAATGGGCACAGCAGGTGTACAGACCCGGGAACTCAGCACAGGGATGGTGGGAACCCCTCATAATGGGCACAGCAGGTGTACAGACCTGGGAGCTCAGCACAGGGATGGTGGGAACCCCTCATAATGGGCACAGCGGGTGTACAGACCTGGGAGCTCAGCACAGGGATGGTGGGAACCCCTCATAATGGGCACAGCAGGTGTACAGACCTGGGAGCTCAGCACAGGGATGGTGGGAACCCCTCATAATGGGCACAGCGGGTGTACAGACCTGGGAGCTCAGCACAGGGATGGTGGGAACCCCTCATAATGGGCACAGCAGGTGTATAGACCCTGGAACTCAGCACAGGGATGGTGGGAACCCCTCATAATGAGCACAGCAGGTGTACAGACCGGGAACTCAGCACAGGGATGGTGGGAACCCCTCATAATGGGCACAGCAGGTGTACAGACCCGGGAACTCAGCACAGTGATGGTGGGAACCCCTCATAATGGGCACAGCAGGTGTACAGACCCAGGAACTCAGCACAGGGATGGTGGGAACCCCTCATAATGGGCACAGCAGGTGTACAGACCCGGGAACTCAGCACAGGGATGGTGGGAACCCCTCATAATGGGCACAGCGGGTGTACAGAGCTGGGAACTCAGCACAGGGATGGTGGGAACCCCTCATAATGGGCACAGCTGGTGTACAGACCTGGGAACTCAGCACAGGGATGGTGGGAACCCCTCATAATGGGCACTGCAGGTGTACAGACCCGGGAACTCAGCACAGGGATGGTGGGAACCCCTCATAATGGGCACAGCGGGTGTACAGAGCTGGGAACTCAGCACAGGGATGGTGGGAACCCCTCATAATGGGCACAGCAGGTGTACAGACCCGGGAACTCAGCACAGGGATGGTGGGAACCCCTCATAATGGGCACAGCAGGTGTACAGACCTGGGAACTCAGCACAGGGATGGTGGGAACCCCTCATAATGGGCACAGCGGGTGTACAGAGCTGGGAACTCAGCACAGGGATGGTGGGAACCCCTCATAATGGGCACAGCAGGTGTACAGACCTGGGAGCTCAGCACAGGGATGGTGGGAACCCCTCATAATGGGCACAGCGGGTGTACAGACATAGGAACTCAGCACAGGGATGGTGGGAACCCCTCATAATGGGCACAGCAGGTGTACAGACCCGGGAACTCAGCACAGGGATGGTGGGAACCCCTCATAATGGGCACAGCAGGTGTACAGACCTGGGAGCTCAGCACAGGGATGGTGGGAACCCCTCATAATGGGCACAGCGGGTGTACAGACATAGGAACTCAGCACAGGGATGGTGGGAACCCCTCATAATGGGCACAGCAGGTGTACAGACCCGGGAACTCAGCACAGGGATGGTGGGAACCCCTCATAATGGGCACAGCGGGTGTACAGACATAGGAACTCAGCACAGGGATGGTGGGAACCCCTCATAATGGGCACAGCAGGTGTACAGACCCGGGAACTCAGCACAGGGATGGTGGGAACCCCTCATAATGGGCACAGCAGGTGTACAGACCTGGGAACTCAGCACAGGGATGGTGGGAACCCCTCATAATGGGCACAGCAGGTGTACAGACATAGGAACTCAGCACAGGGATGGTGGGAACCCCTCATAATGGGCACAGCAGGTGTACAGACATAGGAACTCAGCACAGGGATGGTGGGAACCCCTCATAATGGGCACAGCAGGTGTACAGACATAGGAACTTAGCACAGGGATGGTGGGAAACTGACATTCTCATACCTCCCAACCGTCCCTGAATGGACGGGATTTTCCCGCAAAGGGAGGGCTTTCCCGCAAGTGC